>JARACY010002077.1:0-47497 GCA_029255725.1 Scrobipalpa atriplicella
AGCCAGCGGCAACATGAAGAGGGTGCTGT
Source organism: Scrobipalpa atriplicella (assembly GCA_029255725.1). Classification (NCBI taxonomy): domain Eukaryota; kingdom Metazoa; phylum Arthropoda; class Insecta; order Lepidoptera; family Gelechiidae; genus Scrobipalpa; species Scrobipalpa atriplicella. The sequence continues at coordinate 30 of JARACY010002077.1, forward strand.
GTATCGACAGCCCACTTTGTAGTCGACAGGCTCATGCTCTCACACGTCGGAACCAATGATGTATGGCTATCTAAATGCTGGTACTATGTCATCATCATCATCACTTGAAAGACAAATAATATTACCTTTTATGTTATTTTGCCTAAAAAAAATAGTTTACGTATAATATAATTTTTTACTTATAATATAGGTATATTCTTCGTAGTTCTTTCTTGGATCTGCCACTGACTAAATACTTTTTATCGAAATATTACCACGAATATCCTCATTTAATACTTATAATAAAAAATATTAAGGTTTCAATTATCCAAAATGCTAAAAAAGCTGTTTGAACATGGTTTAAACAAAAATAAATGGAACCATAATCCTCGAGAAAAGTTATTTCATTAATAACACCAACTGCATTTAAACCAAATCTCTATTTATTTTACAATCAAATGAATCGAGCTGTGTCAGAATTAGAACATCGTTAACGCTATTTCTGTATTTGAAAAGCGGAAAGTTAAAAGGCTTGTAAGTAACACGACGGTAACACGTGGAGATTCAAATTACATAGAACACGTGTAGGCTAGATTGAGCTGTGATTTGTGGTCATTGGGTTCAATTACCTAATTAATTTATTCTCACATTGCTAGTCATTAATTGATAATTACGGGTTTATTAATTATAATCCCTGTTTATATTTATATTGGCATTCAGGGTAATTGTTCTTTAAAAATAAATAAAAAATAAGTAGTTTCTTGTTTCCTTGTTGCTAACCGCCAAAAATGGTGTGTCTCTCCGATTTTATAGTAACTTTTTTCCTTTGGTAGGAAAGGTACTTTATTTTTTAAGAAAATTGGATAATTCAGTGCCCTAAAAAAATATATTTTCGCACCAAATTTATTTATTGACCGATTCTTGATCGGAAATTGCAGCTTCACATCCGCCATTTTTCACAGGACTCGGGATTTTCAGCGTAAAATCTTGGCTAAACTACTCCCTAGGTGGTCATGAGTTGTGCGCTCGGTATCACCTTCACCTCTGGACGACACTTGGCTTATCGGCAGCCTAGCGAAATTGGGAAAAATAAGGCTCTAGAAATACATATAATGTGCCAGCTGCATCTCCTCCCGGGCATGCTGTAAAAATCAGCTAAGGGATTCGAGGGTTTCAGTATTGTAATATAGGCGATGGGCTGACAACCTGTCACTAATATAGCAATACAGATCTATCTGGAATAACCCTCCAAACTTGTCAGACGTGGCGGAACGACCTATGATAAGGTCGTTTACGCTCTGCCTACCCCATTAGGGAGAATGGCGTGATTATATGTATGTATGTGTTTTTCGTTTTAAAACTTTTAACTTATAATTATTATTTTAAACTTTACCTATAATGGCATTCTGAAACGTTCTTCCGTGAAGCCGCTGAATTCTTATTTCTACTAAAGTATCAAAACAAAGGAAAATGTGCGCAATGAAGGAAATTGAATTTCATTGTAAAAATCCAGACAAGGATTCTGCACAATTTCCGGGAGTGGGGTTTAAGGAAATACTTGAGGAGGCTTACAGACTGCGATAGAAAGATGCTCACGCTTACGATACAGTTAAAAAATAAAAATCATGTTTTGCTTTTTATTTCTCTCTAGTGTGTTCCCCATAGTTAAAACTAATGTACATTGTAATTTATACTGACTTGGTATGAAAGAGAACTTGTTTGGGTTGATTCACGTGACATACATATGACAGACATAGACGTCACAAAATAAAATAAAAATATATCACAATGAAGAAGAAGCATGAGAAACTCGCACTTTGCGCCCCCCCCCTCGTTTTGTTGTATTCCTATTTTTGGCCTTCTTTCTCATCAGCTGTTCTACAGACTGGACCAAAACGTTATAAGTACGTAAAATTCATAAAACATTAACAATAAAATAGTATAACTAGTCAAGCAGTATGCAACTAGGTCAAAACTTCACAATCCCCAGTTGCCTTACCGCGGGTTTATCCATCTTGATCGAAACTGTCCAATACAGTATTTCCCGTGGGAAGATAAGTCTATAGATTCTTTGAAGTGGACACACAGCGACTTTCAGGTTTCTTTTAAAGAATATTGCTTCGAATCATGACAGGTTTTTAAAAACCAAGGGAATTGAAAAGAAGAATAAATTACCCGCAAATTGATGGAAAGTTAGTTGCTCTACAAACGGTGGTACAAAAAATGTTCTGACTGTATGGGGACCTAATAAAAAATTCAAGTTTGTATTAACTATTGCAACGTTTTTAGTGTAACTACGATGTTATAAAATAAACATCATGATAGTTTTAACGAGCTGTTAACAAAATGCGTCGTTCGCCCTACTATTTGTATTTAATTTGTCTAAAGTTTCCAACTTTGGCCTGTAAGTACTCCAGCCAACCCGTTTAGTTAAGTTTCGTCGTAAAAAGTTAAAATTAAAAGCTTATTTACAATGGAATGAAAATAGCGAACATATTTAATTATTTTAATAATGGTTTTCGAAAGTTTTGTAAATAAATTGAAATCTAGAATATTTATAATTTCAGATCAACAGTACCAAAACAAAGGATGGTCTGAAAATTATGTTATTGGCATGTTATTAATGAAACTTCCGTGGACAACAAAAATTTTTTTTTTTCATATTTCGGCCTATGTTTAGAGGATGTCAACAGGTTCCCACAAACTTATTATAGTGGTTGCTCGCTCACTCAGTGAAATGGAAAAACTTGAATGAGGATTTTTTCCAAGAAATGAAAAAGAAAAATTTCATTTCCTCATAAAAAATTCAACTTTGTATCATGATTTGTAGATAAAATAATATCTAGAAAATAAGCCTCGTGAAAGTTGTTCATTTGATTTAAATTAAATTAGACTATTTTGTTTATTTGCTTTGACTGAGCAAGGGGTTGCTACTCATAGGTTGCAGTTTACCAGAAGCTGCCCCTACCTAACAAACCAGGTATATTTTTTTCTTTTTACGAACCTCGCGGTACCAGCCACGAGTTTACCTCGGCCCAGCAGAAGCTCTGACGCTTCGCCTGCTTTTCTTTTACTGAATTTACATTTATATTACCCGAGTTTACTCGCTTACGTGCTGCATATGAAACACAGCTACATAACTACGGAATTTTCCGCTTCTTGCACTTTAATCGAAACATCTACGTGGAATGAAAATTGTGTAATGCGGTTTTTCGTTTGAAAGTGTACGGTGATGGCAATTTTGTTTCTAAATTATTTTATGCATAATGATAATTAATGAATAAGGAGTAATAATATTCAATTAAAGCATATTATGAGTAGGTACCTTGTTTATAAAAAGAAAACTGCGTTTGTACGTTTTTTTTTCTTATATCTGACTAATTATAGTTAATATCTGGTTTTGATTGCAATTATTGGAACGAAAATGCCAGCCGACATTTTGAAACAAAATATTTCCTCCCAAAACAAAAACATTAAAAATATTTCAGCAAACTGTCAAGAGGCCAAATGCATTGCCACTTGATAGCTTGTCGAAAGGCTAAAGGTCTGTGCTTGTATTCAGTGCATGAAAATATGAAAGCCATGCTGCATCCACACTCACGCTGGAGTCCAATACGGAATCTCGATGCACGCAATCTCGACGCACGGAATCTCGACTGATATCGAAACACTCTCTGAAAAGGCACCAATGAACTCGAGTAGTTTAAAGCATTTGCATGAATTTTTCTATAGCCCGAATTGAATTTTTCAATTTAGATTTACAGAAATTATTTTGTTTATTTTTCTTCCGTGAAAAGTAATATTTATACCTGTAAACGAATGCACACCTCTTGTAAAAATTAGGCAGATATTTTTACAGATAAAGAATATATTTTTCACAGATAGATATTTTTCGTAAGTTCATTTTACAGATATTTGTAGGTTCATTTGTAACTATTGCAAATGACTTCCATGCCAGGCTGGGAGTGATAGAAAAACATAGAATGTGCCACCTGCGTCTCCTCCCGGGCATGCTGTAAAAACAGCTAAGGGTTGTGAGGGTTTCAGTATTGTAATTTAGGCGATGGGCTGACAACCTGTCACTATAGCAATATACAGATCAATCTGGAATGTCCCTCAAAACTTGTCATATCATATCATATGATGGTGACTATAAAGGAGTAGGTACTGCAAATAAAACCTTCAAATGTCTTTAGGGGAAAATTAACAGACATGTGAATGAACTTTGAAAACAAAGTGAGCATTGACTTTCATGTTGATATTAAAAGGTTATTGTACGATTAACCGCAAATTATCGATTAAAGTACAATATTAGCTAGCTGAGATTGCCATAAAGCCATGCTTATAATATCCGCTGAAGAAAAAGCTTTTTTTAATTGCAGACAAAATCTTTGTATCCTGATCAAATTATTTAAATGCTGTTTCTTTGTGGCTTACCAAATTTTATAATTGCGAACCATGTAATGGGCGCTTTTCCACTAGACGGCACGTCAACGGCAACGGCGACGGCACGGTACCGTCGACGATATCGTAGGTCAGATAATGTATGAAAATCAATGAAATTATATGACACGCTTTTCCACTTGACGGCATGGCACCGTCACGGCATGTCATCGATTCCCATAGATATTGTCACGTGATCTCGCCGTGCCGTCGCCGTTGCCGTTGACGTGCCGTCTAGTGGAAAAGCGCCCAATTACTTCTCTTTCTAATTTGTGACGTATATCACTGCAGAGGGCAAGCGTTACTCAACCTTTGAGGTATACTGGCTATTTCGCCCTGAATAACTCTACTAGCAAAACGAATTTCACTATTTGAACACTTACCTAAAAACAAATACTTAAGTACAACATAGAACGACTTCTACAATGTAAAACTTAACAAAACCTGCAGAAAACGTAACGTAATCGGGTTTTGCGCAGAAAAGTCGGAAGTAGTGTTACAAAGTGCAAACTATCCCATTTACCAGGAAGCTCTGTTTGAGGCGCTCTCAAACGTCTAAAGTTATAAGAAATTTCTTAAATAAATCTTCTACTTTTATCCTTTACTTTAGTGCATATACAGGGTTTACAGTTTCAGGTATTCAAGACTTTAAGATGTTTTGATTGGCTGGTGCGAATGGTGGCGCCACCTCTTCTGCCACTGCTTGCCTCTGCCTCTGGTTTGCCTTGACTTGCATCTTCGATTTGAAGCTTTGTACCTACTTACATTTGGTACCTATATCACAAACATCAGGATCAGCTGCGCAATTTTTTTATCAGATTTGTTACTGTGTTAAAAGCCTTAATCCTTAGCTATACGGTTTTGGAACAGTCTCCCCTACCTACATCACAAACAAAACAGAACATCAGCTGTGCAAGCACTTTAGGGTCTCTAGGAGAGGCGAAATTCCCAATCATAATAACGTTTCCATTTTTTAACGGTAATAAAACCAAACTTAACCACATTTTGTACACTCATAAAATCAAATGAAACATCTAAGTATGTTTCTAATTAGTTTTGGTGTAAAAATATTAAACATGAACAAAATGAGATCGCAACAATGTTATTCCGTAAAAATCGCCAAATACTAAATTTTCTTACTTTCTGTGCAAATTTTGGTTAAGAATGGTACTGAAGTTTGAGAATGAAGACGAAACTACGTTTTTTGGAAATTCATCATCCGGGATCCATGACGTGATGACTTACAGCGGTCAAGTCAAACAACTCGGACTCTTCTCCCAATAAATTCGTTGAAAGTGCGATATATTGACCACCAGTTTTCCGAAATCTTCCATGCTGGACTGGGAGTGATAGAAAAACATAGAATGTGCCAGCTGCATCTCCTCCCGGGCATGCTGTAAAAACCAGCTAAGGGATTCGAGGGTTTTAATGTTTTGCAATTTAGGCGATGGGCTGACAACCTGTCACTAATAGCAATACACATGACCATCTGAAATAACCCTCAAAACTTGTCAGACGTGGCGGAATGACCTTTCGGTCGTTTTCGCTCTGCCTACCCCATTAGGGATAAAGGCGTGATTTATGTATGTATGTATGTAGTTTTCCGAATCGAAAATATTAAACGCCTCGAGCGAGTCGAGCGTGAAGGATAATTGATTCTAGGAAACGAAGTTTTATTCAAAATGGTGCTACAATTTTGATCTAAAATGATAAGGTTAATTAAAATTTGGTCCAACAAGATTTCTTAGAATAGAGGGTTATTTCGGAGACAGTGTGCAAACGCAAACTGGTACGAGTTGCTCGGACAGCGAAACTGATCGACTTTTCCGAAAAAATATTTTGCTAAAAATAAATAGAAATGACCACTTTGTTCAGACAGTTTGTATGGGAAAGCAAAAACTTTACTGTTTTATAATTTCCTTTTAAAAAAACCTTCAAAACTGCTGAACAGGAAATCGATATCTCGAAAACAAACTTTTGCTATGTAACAAAGCCCCAGAGTGAACTGAAAACTTCCGCCATTTACTCTAGACTCAAACAGGCAGCCCCAGCCTTCAGCCTACACTTGGAAACGTGGTTCTACTTAAAGTTTTTTTGTGTTTAATTAAACGTCATAACCATCCCCTGCAGACCTTTGTTCCGGGAAAGAATTCGCTGGAGCATTTCACTAAATTAAGGCAATGACAAAAAGGAGCGTTCTCCTTTAGAAGAAATAGCATCTTTCAAGGAAATTGTTCTTTGCTCTTCTTGTGGAAGTAACTTTTAAATAATACACGAGAACTCCATTACTGGCTAAGCGGCCCCTATCGCCTTCTTAGCGAACTAGCTACTTGATCGATAGGGGAACTTTCTTTGTATTACTTACTTATAGCTAAATTTAACTTACCGTTTTAGATTTTCTTTAGTACATTTTGTCGTGTGCGACAACAAAAGAAATACCTAGAATTCAGCAGTTAAAAATAAGTAAAATGTTGTTACATTTTAATTTATAATATTTTTGTCGAAATATAATATAAGATTTATCTCTCAAAATGTAAAATCATTAGCACTTGATCAAAGGAGAAGTTTGCTGTGGGTGCAGTAAAACACAGTTGATAGCAGTTAAAACAACTCATAGCCTGCAGTCGCGTTATCTAACTGCACTCTACTGTAACCAGCTTACATTTGACTTTATGTTTCTCAAAGCACCGGCCAAAATCTAAAACAGATTTACTCGAGACTCTAGAGCTATTACCTATATAGTGGATGTGGAACTGGTTCGGTCCGGTTTTCAGATTTCAGTGCGATTACGGAGGAAAGCATAGAAATATAGGATAACTAGTAGTTTCAGTATCACAGTATAGTTTATACAAATAATTAGTGCACAGTTGGTTTTAGTTAGAAATATAATTTTTTTTTCGGTAAGTCGTCTATTTGCTTGCGAAAGTAATAAAAAAAGAAACGAACTAAACCAAGAACTAACAAGAACCTCGTATGCTTAGGTAGACCATTATTTTCAAAAGTATCTAAGTAGTCTTTTTGTACTTACTCGGCGATGAAAGAAAAATGTTCAAGAAACCTGGAGCTCTTGAAAATTCTACGCGTACGTAAAAATTGGTGTGAGCGCAGCGGGCGAGCTACAAATCACGTGGGGAGCAGAAATGCGGCAATTCTTGGTTCACCGCCGCGATTTACATTCAAAACTACCTCAGATTCCACGGCAAGAGGTAACCGTATATGCGGAGATATATTATTTTGATAGCATCTTCCAAGGCCTCACGCTACCATTGGAACATTCTTTCTGCTTTATTAAATATCTCTGTTGAGGAGTTGCGAATGTTGCAGGTGATGTGAGCTCCGCCAGGTTCCATTTTGAGAACACTCGCGTTTCGCAAAGTGACGTGTTCATGCAAAGTAGCGGAGTTACGTTGCGAGCATCAGATTCCTTTGACGTCACATACTTGAGTTGAGTTGGCGAGGAATATTGCAATATCTGTGCTCGGTGAGGTGGTGGGGCAATCGAAAATTGTATGTCTGTTGCTTAGTCGAGCTTGAAAGTAAGCTGTGCCTATTTTAGAGAGCCTTGTAGTTATATAGAGAGAGATATTATAGGTAATAGCGGTATTTACTTTTTTAACATTATGTTTAACAGACATACTTTATATTGACGAATTTTATTCATAAATATTTTAAGAAATCATTTAAATGCTGTTCCAGAAATATAGGTATACCTATATTTGTATACCTATATTTCAGGCGTTGCATACGTTCCGTATTTATTTCGAGTCCTCGTAAGTATGCGGTTTAGAATTCTTATAAAAGGTGACTTTTCATTCCTTGGGCGGGCAGAAGTTGTATTTCACATTTCTGAATACAAGTACAGACGTTTTGCTCTACGGCAAAACATCAACTTGTGCTGGAACCCACCTTAGTAGTTTGCTAACAAAATTCCCTACATATAGGTACTAGATCGAGAAAATTTCATTTCTAATTAATGTGGGGTAGAGTTCGTTTTAAAGCGGAAAGTATATTTTTAATTCACACATTTGATTGGAGTGCAAGAAGCGTGAACTCCGTTTAGCTATAAGGCGATTTTTCATGTGCAGCACGTAAACGAATAAACTAGGGTAATATAAATGTAAATTCACTAAAAGAAATGCAGGTGAAGCGACCGAACTTTTGCAGGTTTAACATTTGGCTGGTATTACTGTGTATAGTACAGAAAAAAATACACACTACTTGGGTACCCAATTGTAGTTTTTCTTTTCTTTGTATAACACAAAATTATATTAAACACTAAAATAAATTATTTTAACGTACTTAAAAAAAAAGAGCCTGTGGTGTCCCACTGCAGGGCAAAGGCCTCTCTCCCTTCTTTCCATAAAAAAAAAAGAAAAAAGAAAAAAAAAAAAAGGAAATTTCAGTAAAATGATCTTGATTTGATGGAAAAGCAAAAAAAAAAACAATATTCTTACGCAAAAACTCGTCACGCCACTTGATAAAGTGATCATGATGACTAAATTATTACTTTCTCAACGTTTTTTTTTTACTAACTGCTAAAAGTGACCTCTCATTCATTATACATAAAATATATATTAGCGTCGTTTCAGTGAGGAGGGTTAACGACATATTTTGCTTACCTCAATGTCCTGTTTTTAGAGCTTTAACAAGACATTAATCCAAACAAAATTAAAACGGTTCTCTGAAATATGCTGACACCACTTAAGTACAGATTAAACACAGCAAATATAAACCGTATAAAACTATGGAGTATAATATCTTTAAATAGAATTACGCTAAGCGGGGTAGGCACAGCGTCTATGGATTCATAAAAACTGTGTTTTTAAAGGCTGTTCTTAATTTAATTTTAATGTCATTTCCGAAAGGATTGTTCCCATTACTGCAATAATTCAGTCACTTTTACTATCCTGTAACATTTTTGCCCAAATTGGATCGTACATAGGAAAGCGCATTTACCATCCAAGCACTGTATTTCACTGTAGTCCAAATTTTTATAATAGGACAACGTGCACAGATATTTCCAAAGCTGAACGAAGGCTTTGCCTATCGTACGCAATCGCAAACTGTAAGCCAGTTTAAGTATTTACCCTAAATCCCACTCCCGGGGATTGTATACAATCTTTATCTAAATCTTTCCAATGAAATTCAATTTCTTTCAATGCGCACATTTCCCTTTGTTTAGGTATTTGTAACCGTTGTCTTTAGTATGAGTACGGATTTGGTAGCCTCGAAAAAAGAAGAAAGTCTTTTATATATTACTCAGTAGGAATATTACCTACTGGAATATGAAATGGGTTCAGAAATAATGGTGTTGTCTTTGCAGTCTCATGTTTCTCGAGATTACTGTATTTTCTAGATATTATAGGTACTTAGTAGGTATTGGTTGGCAGATTATAATATCACAAGCAATGAATGAATTTATTTTTTTGCTGGCATACACGGTAGAAATAGACGAAATTATACAAAACAAAACATGCGTGTTGCGCCAGCAACTGGCATGCTATGTCCTATAATATAAATTGAAATTATGAATGAACACATGCATTGAAATTAAATATTAGGCAATACATTTAAAAAAAGAATGAAATACAAATTCACATCTCTATAGCATTTTAACAAAATGTAGAGGCGAAATATATTTTTTCTAACATCAGAGCAACGGCTTACAGTACATTCAGTGTAGGTGAATTACCGAGTGTCGTCCGGAGATTACCATTTCGAGCAGGTCACGCGACTTCTGCCCCTCAGGGAGCCGTTTAGCGAAGATTTTCCAGCTAAAATCCTGTGAAAAAGTACACCAAGTGACCAAGTCAAGTAACTTGAACTTTGTATCGACTTTTTTGAATATAAGTTAATAAACTGTTAGAGTAACATTTTTAAGGATTTTCATACTTACACCATCTTACACAATGCTTTTTTACTCATATTAGTAAAAAAAATAATATTCGCTAATCTCTAGTAAATTTTCATTTCATTTCAACTATAAAACTTCTTTACTTTTTTAACTTGATATCTTAATGAATAGAATGTTATTTTTTGCGGAAGCTTTTATTTTCATATTGAAATTATTCTTTGCCACCGGGAGCTATACACTGTTTTGTACCAATAAAATAAATTAATCTATATAAGGTTTCCAATAATACTCGTAATTACCACGTGTATCGGATCAAATTTCTCCTTCGAAAACCTTCAATACAATCTTTTGTGATAAATTTGAAAATATATAGGTTACCTATAATACTATACTCGTATAACTTCCGTGCGCAAAATTGATGATCACAAATTTCCCGGTGTTGAATACTTCTATAGAAATATTAGGTACCTATTCATATAAGTAATTCTATTTTGTGAAAGAAATAAGAATGTAAATAACAGCTAGTATTTTAAATTATATACTTACAGACTGGATTTCATTTAGGTAATCCAGAAGTTTTTCTTTTGATCTTTCTTCTTGTCTAGGCCAAAGGCGTCAAATTTTCAATTTCGTTAGAAAAATTATTCTGTTTTAATAATGTTTATATCTTGTTTTATTTATGACTGAGACGGCACTTAGTGTGCCGTTTATTCATTAAGGTTAGACCGCACTAGGACGTTGCTACAACTTGCTGCTTGACAAAATATTCATTGTATGAAAATGTATCACTGCCAGCGGCACTGCAGCACAGCGGCGCACGCGACACGGCGCGGCAAAAACTGTCAAATGAATCGCTGCGTCTTGCCGCGCCGCGCTGCTCCGCTGCAGCTACGTCCTAATGCGGTCTCTAAACGTAACTTAAAATAAAATATTACAATACAATACATATTATTATAAATTATTACAATAATATATATATATATACAATATTACAATAAAATAAACTTCAAAAACAAAGTAATAAAAACATCTTATCAAAAAACACCATTCTTATAATCAATTTATTTATACTTCATTCAACAGGTTTAGAAATAAAATAAATTGAAATGTTAAAATATCCTATGAAAGGAAACATAAAAGCTATTAAAAGCGTTCCGTTGGCAGAACAACTCGCCTCCTGGGTGCTGAGTCAACAAAGCCGGACTAAAAGCACCCAGCTAGCTTTATGTCAACAAATTTTAGACATCGCCGTATATGTGGACAACAGCTCCTGAATAGATAACAAGCTAAGCTAAAGTAAAGGACAGCGCACTTGCTAAATTTGCTTTCTGTTTGTTGCTATTAAAACGAGTTTTTAACTACAGTGCTTAAGTGTTTACTATATTATGTGTCTTTGTGGGTAAATTCTAATCATTTATCTTTATCAGCCACAGTTCACTTCTGGACATAAACATTCCGTGAGCATCCCAATATACACCAATTTGTTTATAAATGTAGGAGCTAAACATAAGAATATAAAAAGTACAGTGACATAATACCATGCAATTTTCAAACGTCTCGTTCTGATGGCCATAACGGCCTATCAGTAGCAATGTGCATCATGTGTACGCATACAAAACTGACCCCAATATAGGCTTAAACTATGCAAATGCTAGCCAAAGCATCTTTGAAACACGAGCTCAGAAACATTCCAGCCGAATCGTATCAGATTCGGTCTATAGAGTTAAGTAGGAGTATCTAGAAGATATTGTTAAGTTACTTTAACGAGAAAAGACATTTAGATATATACGAAATAGTCACGCATGTATCCCTTACGGGGTAGGAAGATTGTCCACGATCTCATAAAATGGCATTTACCACAGTTCACAAGTTTTAAGGATTAATTTGTTATTGCTTTAGTAATAGTTTGTCAGCCTATAAGACATCCTACAAAACAACAAATTACAAGTTGGATTGGAAAATATGTTGGTACATTATTAATAGCAATGAAGCTTGTAAACATAGCGTGCCAGCTAACTTAGTCGGCGCTAACATCTTAGAAACCCTTTGAAACCAAAGTCAACCTAGCCAAATTACGCCCGACTCGGACGTAGAATTTAGTCCCAGGCAGCCAGTGCAAATGCGAACGAGGATGTGACACTCCTAAATTCCACCTGGGAAATCGTCGCACATCGGTGCCAATGCCAAATAATGTACTCATACTCACATATAAGATAAAGCGGGATACAAATACTTTACCTACAGGCGAACGCAAAACTCCTAGGCTCGTATTTATAAAGCGCTCTCAAGATTGAGAGCAATATTAAGTATGGATTTGACAGATCGTTTTGTACTGAAATGACATTTCTGTTCCAACCTCAAACTCGCTGTGACTCTTGAGAGCTGATTATAAATACGGGCCTTAGTTTGCTTGAGTTCCGCATAGTAAAACCTGAAGTATTTTTTGGAAGAATTTCTTTGTGACAGTTGTTTAGTTTCGTTGATTGAGTCTATCAATTTGCGGGAAACTGCATTTAGTATCTTTTGAGTAGGTACTTAATTTACGTATCTAGTCACTTTCTACTATTCTTTGATTCTACTATAATGCCAGTGTAATATTTATTGTCTACAACAAGGTCTCCTATTTGAAGCACCCTTCAATTCTAGTTGTTTATCAGCGAACCGTATGTTGGCCGTCAACAATACCTGTACAGTGTACACAAACAACAATCCAATCAGTTTGCTTGATTGTGGGAAAGAGAGGTCTTTGTTCGCCACCGGTGTATGTTTGCAAAGACTTTTTGTCCCGCTCCTCAACCTGGTATTGATAGACGACGTAGGTATACAAATGTGAAGAATGCGCCTTTCTTCTTTGAAAAACGAAACGTGGTATTTATATTTGTAGGTAGAATTCGATTTAGGTCACTACCTAAATATAGTAGTATTATAGTACTACCTAAATATAGTAGTAGTATATAGTAGTATAAGTAGTATTTTTATTCCTTTGTTTAAAAAAATGTATTTTGTCTCTCCTATTTAAACGGCGTAGCTCTTTACTACAGCAAGATGCTACGTAGTGTGCGTTTCCCGTAGCAAAGTTCTACGTAACGCTACATCGTAGACAAATTCGGTCACAAATAAATTGATGCCTAGTCCGCAACACTTTGGACCCTCGTGGTGTAACACATTATTTTCCAGTGACTATGAATTAATTAAATGCTATTACTACTTACGTAAATTCAGATGTTGTGGATCGGTTATACAGGAGTCGTGGTAGACTCCGCCAGGGTAGGGAAACTAAGAGAGTCATATTGGGCAATAAATGAAGCCATTAATACAATAAAATCTATTGTAGCAATTTTCCGGTCGATCTGGTGGGTTTCTAATAGCCTCTGTAGTTCTAAGATCAAAAACATTCTAAGCTGTAGTTATTTATTTTGACATTCATGACAGACTAGCTTTCCGCCCCGCGGTTTCACCCACAACTAAGAGTTTTCCCGTGGGATTGAGTTCTCGCCCTGATCCTACCTTTAAAATTGTCGGAATTTCCATACAAACTTTCATCCCCTATTTAACCCCTTTAGGGGTGGAACATACAAAAACGCTGAAACACGTATTGATTATTTTTTAATTTCGAGCCCAAAAACAAAATCGGAAGATCCTGCCATAAAAATTGACGGAATTTCCATACAAACTTCCATCTCCTATTTAACCCTCTTAGGGGTAAAAAATGCAAAAACGCTGAAACACGTACTATTAATTATTTTTTCATCATTAGCCTAAATACAAAATTTTGAAGATCCTACCTTCAAAATTGGCGGACTTTAATACAAACTTCAACCCCCCTTTTTACCCCTTTAGGGGGGGGGGGGATCCGAAAATCCTTTCTTAGTGGGAAGTAAAGTTAAAGGAGGAATTTGCTCTCTAAGTTTCACTATTCTAGCTTTAGGAGTTTAGGTTCTGCGTTGATGAATCAGTCAGTCAGTCAGTAAGGACAAACGATTTTATAAGTTTAGATTACCTACTTCGTCTCGTAATATTCGAATAGCATTGCAACACGAGGACTGTTCGTCGGTTTGTTCGAAGCGGAATTATTCTCCCGGCGGTGCTTCCAACTTCCGACGAGCTGTTATCGTCATGTCCTCAAAACATTTTGTGATAGATGTTGAAGTCAGTTTGCCTTTTTGAATTACAGAAAAAAATTGTACGAGTAGTTATAAGTTTTGAGATTTAACTACAATTAGATTGTAATTTTGAACAGGATTATTGTCCCGATTATATTCAGTCTACTCAGGTACTCGAGACAATGAAGCGTGTTTCTGAAATATCGAGCAAACAATAAATATAATCGCAGTTGTACTTATTTCTATTCAAAATAACAATTTAAAATACTTAAAATCATTCAGTGTTGATATTGCGTTCTTCATACATAAACGATCAATTATAATAGAATCGGTAGGTACGTCAGCAAATACATTCGTAAGCAATAAAACTCACTTCTGATCTAAATACTGTTTAGTTTAATTTAGTTTTTAATTTGTTCTTATGTTGTTATTTTAACTGTATATTAAGTTCCGTTTTCTTTAACACCAAATAAAACTTCTGATCTTAAATGGATTTGTGACTTCAGTGATTATAGCCTGAAATATTAGGTATATTGATTGTACAAATCCTCGGTCACCAGTCAAAATTTATCCAACTTATTTTAGTACAAGATTTACATAAATACTTATTCTTTGACATTATTACATTAACAATAGCTTGCGTCATAGAAATTCCGTAACGATAAATTGAGGTCTATAAATGAATATCTAAAAATATCTATTCTATAATATAGAATGATATCTAAGGCTCGTATTTATAAAACGATCTCAAGATTGAGAGCAATATTAAGTGAGGATTTGACAGGTCATTTTGTACTGGAATGACATTTCTGATACGAACTCAAACTCGCTGTCACTCTTGAGAGCAGATTATAAATAAGGGCCTAAAAGAAGCCTAATATTAGCTTTCAGTCGGCCCGAATATTTCCTCTTTACGGCTTCCGGACCCTTACTACCAACCATGTTAACGTCACTTGATTTCTATTATGAAAATAGAAAAATGCGGATGGGTTAGGAGGTTTGAGGTAGGTACTCATCGTCTTGTGTAATAAAAATTTGAAAAAGTATAGAAGAGGCTAGATCGAAGGTTGCAATAAGCCTTTTGACTGATACGAGAATAAAAAACACTGTTTAAAGACCATGTTTTCCAAGTTAACGTACTGGCTATGGTATTGATATTTTGCTATAGCAAATAGTTAGTACTACAGCAATAAAAATATTATTTTCAGGTAGATGCTGTATGTGAAAGAATACAATATTCCAAAATTTTAATAATCCAACTTAAAAACGCAATGAATGATTTACAAAAAAACATCGTTATGAAAGTATTTCAAGACCAATTTATATCTTTCATCTTTCAGATGGGCCGATTGAAAACCCAGAGGGGGCGGCATATGCTTCCGGGGTCAGATATTGCCGTGAAGACATCTGCGACTGCCCTGCCGCCCCGAGTCGCCCCGCCGCCCCCAGCCGCCCCGTTCGCCGCAAACCCAATTTAATGCTCCGCCAAATCTGGACAAAATAAATGGAAAAGAATACGCAGCTTTCGCCACAGTCCCGTCTCATGAAATACTCAACCGGCGGCCATTTTATTACGTCTTGCATATGGGCTCTTGGAGTTTTCAGAACTGCAGTAAAGTTGGCGAATTACTTGACTGTTATACCGGAACGAAATGAAACCGGTGGTACAAGCTTGTGACTAATAAAGGAAAATAGTTTATTGGTGCCACATATATGTGGTAGTAGGTGGTTAAGAACCTGAAAGGGTGAGTTTGGTCTTATAGATATTTAAAGCTTAAGTTTTTACGATGACGACCTCGATATTTTGACCAAATTACCAATATGAACAAAATTCGTAGATCTTTTATTGTAGTGGTCCTTAGGGCAAAATGCGGTGTTTTATTATTTTTGTACAAGGGCAATAAACTTGTTTCTATCTCTTATTAAAGTAAATTACATCTATCTTTCCGGGGATCACGTCTCAGCGTCACGTGCTCGAGAAAAAATTGGAGTCGTAATGAGAATAATAAATTTCCGGCACAAGATATAAATCATGTCGTTTTGTAACTAATTGTAGTTACAAAAACTCTACTCTCAAATGTTTAAAGTTCTAAATGGGGAAAAATTTCATAGAATTCCTTCATTGTTTCTTTTCAAGTGATTGTGTTTTCTTCTAATTTGTCATTAGGAACTCACTATCTAAACTAAACACTACTCTTTTACGACTGACTAAACCCACGTTACGTTGGCTAATAAGAAAGAAGGAAAGGTCCACGTTACGTTGGCTAATAAGAAAGAAGGAAAGGTGTAGGCTTACACGTTTCTAATCACATACTCAAGAAGCAAACAATGAAATAAAAGTAACATTATACAACAACCTCACACAAAATCTTGGATGAGCAAAATACAAATAAATATAGTGATTCGATTGCGTCTGTCTACGCTGCGAGCATTCGCCTGCAATGAGCATGCGCGTGCAAGGATTTTCTATGGACGCCAAATTATCATTACAGTGTGGATGTGGACGCAGCGCACCATTATGAGAAGGTTAAGACAACTCATTCCTGAAAAGCACGTAAGCATTTCGAGTCCTCCAAGCCTCAGTATTAAGCATAAAAAACGTAGGTACTGGGATTCAAACCCCCCGTATAATTTATGCGAACTCTCGTTCACATTACACGCGTGACACGTCTGGCAAGACGTGTTGACACGTTCGGCGCACAGTGTTGCCAGCTTGCAGCTACACAGCTCCCGGTTGAAATATAGCCTCTTTCATTGCCTTACACCAACACCCGCGGATTTCACACCTAGTTTCAAAATTAATTTGGGGCAACAGGTTGTTTGTTTACAATTTATCATAATTCTGAAAGAATGATAAGCAGGTGCCCCTGCCCATGTTATTTCTAGAGACCGCGTGTCTTGACTAATTAATTTATACGTGTAACTATAATATATTTCAATTGACTTTTTCGAACTAAACTAAAATCCGAACGTTATTCAAAAGCTGCGGCCGCACGTTCAATGTTCATATACATCCTGTTACAAAATAAAACAGGCCAGTAATGCAGAAATATGAGTGTTGCTATCGTATCGGATCGCGGCGAATTTCCCCCGGGCCCCCCCTGTCTGCACTCTAAATTGTTTGCTCGGTTATCTTCAACAAACACTTTCCCCGTGTTTCATTTTGTAACACCATTATGTTACACTGGTTGTTTTGTGATTATGATAATAGGTAGGTATATTCAGGTAGATTTTGAAGATAAGTTTACTACGTAGTTTACTAGTCTTTTAGAAACTTGGCCTCATGGTGTGGGGAGTGCGGCCTACCTGGCTGCAATGCAATGTTTCATTACCGAACTACCACTACAAATTGAAATTCCATACTCACTTACTTACAGGCAGTTCACTATCTTAAGTTACGTTTCAAAAAGAACTTCTCATCAGTGGAAACAGTTACTCGGATGTATTTCATGACATGACTATTATACCTACAACATAGCTATCCATACAATATGATAGCGAGGCCGGTATTGTATGGTAGGTGTCCTATACATGGACTTTGTTGACTAATATTTACCATGAGATGACCCATCTAGAAAGATGGCTGGTATCTATAGCGATGAAGCTATTTTTTGTATTAATTCATAACCTACCTACTAACAGTTATTTTCATTACGCTGCCACTTGAGAACAAACTTATTCTGTCGTTAGGCAAACTCAGCCATTTTCCAGCGCGTGGTTTTCGACGAGTAACATTTCTAGTTGAGGACTGGCTAGATTATTCATGTGGAGTGTCATTACTGTTTCTGGCCGCCATGTTGCCAATTTCCACGACTATTAGCAGCTCATGCGACAAGATGATGTCTGAAATTATTGTTACGTTGCTTAAGAAACTAGGTATTTCTTACTGGTTTGTTTTGTATTATACTTATAGGTTTTTTTTACTTTATTTGAAACGAAATGATATCCGCAAGTAGCGGACATTGTTACCTAGGACGTAAGGCCGTGTTGCTCTAAGCCTAGGAAACAGACCTAATACTAACGGAATATCAAAGCGTGTGGCTCTCTAAATATTGTAAACCATTAAGGAATAAATAATAATTAAATAAGACGTATGACAAAATGTCTTATGTGTCAGTCTCCTGGCTCCTGGCTCCCACGCCCTTCAGACTTCCGCTTGACAGCAGAAAAAGGCGCGGGAGCGAATCCAGATAACAAGTTTACACAAAAATTACGGAACTGAAATAGCATTGACTCATTAATTCGTAAAAAAGGCCCACTACCACTTGGGAATACCTCTTTAAAACGCGGGCGTTGATTTGACTCCATAGCTACATTTTCAGACCAAGAAGAGTCTAAGGCCCGTATTTATAATTAGCTCTCAAGAGTGACACCGAGTTTGAGTTTGAATTAGAAATCTCATTTCAGTACAAAACGATCTGTCAAATCCATATTTAATATTGCTCTCAATATTGAGATCGCTTTATAAATACGACCCTTACTTCCTACTCGGCTTTCCAGTGAACACCTATGGATAAATACGTGCCTATACGGTTTTGAGTTGCTAATTTACGTATGTACACTGTACAGTCCGTCGTTTCAGTTTTACTGTTCGCTCGGTACAAGTTACAACATATGAGTTGGAGATGTAGTTTTAATTAGATGTGATTATGTAATAGGGGTTTGTTAAAGAAATAATAACAACGTCAATAATTTTGACTAAATTGCGAAACGGCGAAATACTCTCATAAGTATATTTCAGCCGATCATTGAACACGAATCCCTGAGATGCTGTCTTAATTTTATCATAAAGAGGAAAGGCTTCTTCAGTTTATTATTTGTTGTTATAAGAACATACTAATAATAATAATGAATCATGTAATCTGAATAATAATAAATTAACTTGAATTTGTTCATTATAAATATATTTCTCCTGGTAGGTAATTACTACAGTATGATAGAGTTTTCAAAGTCACTTTTAGGTAGGTAGTATTGTAAAAATGAAAATGATTATACTTGATTAATCATTTTATTTTATAATATTTATAGACTTCAATCTAACCAGTATAAATAAACGAAAACTACACCTCAATGGACCATTTTGTAGTCCCAAGTCGACTAAACCATTAATTACTTTTTGCTTACATTGACTTTAGGCTACTTTGACCCATTTCCTTACGCAAAACGCCAAATTTAATGCGAGTGATGTCAGAAAGCAATATAAATTACCTACTCGTTTAGCTAAATATTCGCAATTATGGTGTCATTACTTAGAAGGGAACAACGCGGATATTAAAGTTGTTAGGAATAAAATTAACAATCACCAATTTATCTTCACGTTATTTGAAACCAGGTTGGACGAGTTACCAAGTTTTTGTTTAATTACAAGAATAAAAACTGAACCTTCGTTTCACGACACATTGCTCATCTCGTTGCTATCGTTAGCCATGGGTAAGTTCCTAATTAAATTCCATATTCTAAGCCTTGTTCTATTTATAAAAACTTCAAAAATCTTGCGAACATCGCGTTATAACAAAAATGTGATGAACGAAAAAATTCTGAGTCAACGTGTCAATTTCAAGAACAGTCCCAATTCAAATAGAAATATTAAAGGCTCTACCGAGTTCTTTGTTCTTTCTTATTGATCATTATCATTATCAGAATGACTCATAAACGCTCTATAAATACACATTCTCAAGACGATTAATCAATCAATCAATACAAATCCAACAAAAAATAAGTATAATGTCAACGATTTTTATAAGCCTACGTAAGTATTATTGAAAGAGGCCCTCGGAAGACAAGATCGACCCAATCTTTCTGAAGTGGCCGCAATTTTACGAATCCCTTATCAAGTGACATTCAATAAACCCTAAATTAGTACCAAGGACGTGAGTCGACTGCGAGGAGGTGATAAAAATAGCTCTTTGGTTCTTTTTCAATAAAGATTCCTGTTTTCTAGACACTGCGTAGTCGTAGGTATGTAGAGAGAGCAGTGTTTTTTTAAATAAGAAAAAACAATTACTCATGGATGATGCATGAAATTGATATTATAGCTTGACCAGGTTTTAAAAAGTCGACATCAAATGACTCGAAACCCACACGACAGAAGAAGAAAAAAAAGACCTACCATAGAGTACCTAGAGCTGACTTAGGTCTTTTGGTCAGGGTATAAATATCAACATCTTATAAGAACTATGTTAAGGTTAGACCGCACTATCGCGTAGGCGACGCGACGCGACACGGCGGCGCGACAAATGATTCTTTGTATGAAAATTTATGAGACGTACAACACTGCTACGGCACTGCAGCGGAGCGACGCAGCGCGACATGGCGCGACAAAGACTGTCAAAAATGTATGAAGTGACATTACCGCGCCATGTCGCGTCGCTGCAGTGTAGCTTCGCGCCGCTGCAGCTACGTCCTAGTGCGGTACCTATAACGTTTAGGTTTACATTAATATAGTATTTGTATATTTACTTACCATAGTCTGGGCACCAAGCAAGTAATCTCTATCTCAGTCACATTTATATCCGGAGTCATATTGTGTCAAGATCGGGAGTCAGGAGCAAATCGTAAAAATTTACCCTTATTTTTTAGCTACTTCCTACATTATGGTATTAATCTTTACATGATGACATTTCCTACAGACAAATAAATCTCGTCTGTGATCTCGTAGGAAATTTGTTGTATTTTAACTTAAAATTTAAAATGAACTTGTAAAGAAAATCTACACCTCAAAATGACGGTCGTAGTTGAAAGAGCGAAACTCTCATAAGTTTTTAGAATTTCCTGCCAAAAAGGAGTTAATGAGCAAGCTCCATTATTTGCAGAAAGAGGTCATATTCTATTTGCATTCGTATGCAGTACGCTAAAACTTCTCATTTAATTTTATGCCAAGTTTATTTTCCGTCGAGTCAGAAACTCTAAAGTTCTTCCCGGTTTTATATTATGCTTTCAAAAGAGCTTGTGGCCTTTTATATCTTTACAGATAAAAAATTGGGGTTTTTTCAACTTCTACCTAATCCTGTCTATATTTTCGTCCAGTAATTTTAAATCATCTTTATTAAGGCTCGTATTTATAAAGCGATCTCAAGATTGAGAATAATATTGAGTGCGGATTTGACAGGTCATTTTGTATTGGAATGACGTTTCTGATACGAGCTCAAACTCGCTGTCACTCTTGAGAGCTGATTATAAATACGGGCCCAAAAACTTTCCATTTTATTGATTAGCTAATATTCCTTCCTACTTATTATAATAAGTAGTCAATAAACTTTCTATGGTTATATGAAAAAAAATAAACAATACAATTTAACATTATAATAAAAAAATAGATATCTCTGCGAACCTTTTACAAACTCACCAGCGAGATATTTCATACATAATTGAAATAGCAAGTACCTAAAGAAACGCCGGCAGATAAGTTGAATGAAAAATGTAATTAAGCTGATCTCCGCAGCTGATCTCTGTTTGAACTGACTTCCCAGTTGACTCTTCTCCAGTTCAAATGAGAAACGGGACCGTGCCTGAAGTGCTAACCTGTTTCACTTGGATAGTAAAAAGCTTGTTACATAAAAAAGAAGGATTAATTTTGTTTATTTGTTTTGTTGTAAGCGTTTGCTCTAATACTTCATCCAATGTGCGAAAACTTCTGGAGGATTCCCAACCAACCAAACACTTCAACATTTAAGAGGTGTGAATAAGGCTAACTACGTATAAATGCGAATTTTATTAATATAGAACTGACCTATTTTATAAGTAAGGTCGAAATTTCGAATCCTTCAAAAAGTGAGTGCGGGATGAGATAGCACTTCTGTGTTACCTTTGCAAAGTAAGTAGTCCCAATTGGCACTGCGTAAAAAATTGGAGAGATTAATTATTATCAAAAATACGGGACTTTCTCGCTTTGTGCACATTATTTTATTGTATCGGGTCTTTCCATGATTGATTTTAGATGCAATGTATGGTATTCTTTTTCCCGACGATAAGTTTCATCAATCGTGGTCGCGAGCTAGCTGATAAATTCGTATTAATCTCATATTATCTACGAGTATATAAAATTTATTCTTACTAAGACTTATGACGATAAATAAGAAATAAAAATACTGATTTTATTATTAATACAAGCCTATATCTCAAGTTTGAGATTACTTTATAAATACGAGCCAAAGACAGCACTGTCTGCAGTTCTAAACTCTAGGTTACCACGATAAAGTGATGTTTTATTGCCCAACTAGCGAACTCCTGATTTTGATGAAGTGCTAATAGCAGAGTTTTAACATTCAAAACTTTGAGAATATATTCGTTAATTTTATCAAGGGAATTATTAAGGTGATAAATGAAGATTAAGCATAATGCTAGGGGTTTTTGTTTGTCGCTCAGCAATCAATCATGAAAGTAGGAAGCAACATTAAATGTGCCCTTTGGAAATGAACAAATTTTGTTCTACGACATTTTGAAAAGGCTAAATCCAAAGTTCAATGTAAATATTAAAATGAAGTAATTTAATGTATTGAATAAGAGTGTTCTTTTAAACCTTTTTTCAGTATCTAACTGACAAATTTACGTTATTTCCCGAATAATCGGTGAAACCTTAGATAGTAGATAGAGATCGAAAAAATATTGTTGATGAAGACGTATACAGAAAAAGCATAAAGAAATGAATGCCCAATTAGCAAAAGGTACACAGTTTAGTTGTCTTTTTTATCTTCATAGAAATCGCACGTTACATTGTCCTATTCATTTGCTAGGCGTAATAGCTGACATATAAATGCTGAGGACTTTCAAAATTAGGCTGCATTACTGCCTAATGGACTTCCATTGGGCAGTAATGCAGCCTAATTTTATCACGTTTCTCGTAATGGCTAATTCTTACAAATTCATTTTAATGTGAGCTATAATAGGTTGCATTGTAATTATACACTATTTTCATAGTTAGGCGGTTTTCATATTCATTAGAATTGTATTTAATTAGTTTTACTATGAATGTAGATATTCTTCAAAACATTAACAGCGTTAGCTGCAAAGTAACGGTATTGTTCAAAAAGTTAAATCGCACGGAAATGATTTCTTAACATCTTTAAGGAACATGAAGAAGCCATCTAAATCTGCAAGATTAAAATGATAGCCCAACATCTCGTTACGGCGGAGGACTGTGTAGCGTTTCTTAAAATTATTGCCCTCTCTCGGCCGTTTAAATAATCTCAGCTTGCAATAAAAGCTGGCAATATATTGCGCGTTCAGCGAAGCCATTAGGAGGAGCAAACATCCTCCAAGGAGTAATGCCTGACCGCGAGCAAACTTAGCGTCATCACGTCGGGGATATTGCACTAAGCGCCCGCGCCGATGTTGACCTGACATTCTGATTTCTTTGCTTTACATCTACTAAAGTTGCTACAAAATTCTACTGCTGAATATGATCGGCGGGCAATTGTCATCACTACGCTGTATCCAGGCAGAGTGAATATTCCCTATTTATTGGTCTTCTGCATGCCTGCTGCTCTGCGAACTAACTTCTCAAATCGAATCAGCAACGTTTGAAGTTGCGAACTTAAATGCGGATCGTGAATTTCACAGATATCGGAACGTAGAAAACCACAGCGGCAATGCAAAAGTTGAAATTCAAAGATTTATCTGATACTTATTTTCTTATTACTTCAGACGGTGGAAAGCGCCTTGAACAGAGCTTCCTGGAAAATAGGATAGTTTGCACTTTGTAATATAACTTTCGACTCTTTTGCTGCACACGAAACCGATTATGTTATACATACTGGAGAGAAAATCCTCGCGTCGTTGCGTATTATTAAATGTAGTATTTTATACAAGCGAGACTTTTCATTCCCCGAAAAAAATTTAAGGGGTTGTGTAGACCATGAAACTGAACAACTTTCTCTAGATAAATTTTGGTGGTAAAATCATAGCAATTGAAACTTTGTCGAAACGTCGGGATAAGATAAATTCCTATGATTTTACCACCAAAATTTATCGCGTGTGACCCGGATAAAAAGTAAAATGAGTAAAAATAATCGCGAGTACTTAAAAAAAATATAACTTTCTCTATGTCGATATATGAAAAAAGAAATTGCTTGGAAATTAATTAAAGAAGCTTTGCTGTCCGTTGCAAAAGGAAGGTGCTTTATACACGGAACATACAAATATTGACCTAGAAACGATTTTGTCACGATTTACCAAAAAATACTAAAGATCCGTATCAACTTCCAATTGTAGATATTTCGAGCAACAAATTCAGTGAAGCAAGTACAGTCAGACTCATTACGGCAGTGCGACATTGCAGTCACGTGCCCTGGTCACGTGTCGGTGGATTAATCAAATCCGGCATCCGGTCCGCCTTCTCAGACTACCAGTTAGGGAAGGAACACATTCGTACGATGTACCATTTCGAGTTTCTTAATTGTGTTGCATAAAGAAGGGTGCAGGAGCGTATTTCTTTGCACGTAGTTTAATCGTAAAAAAACATCGATAAATTAAGTTGTTATGTCTTGAAAAAGGCTAATCGTTAAAAAACTTTATGTCGCATTATACCTAACTTTTTAATGCAAAAATTATGCAGATAATAATTTATAAAATTGTGTGCTATATCTTCAATAACTAGGTAGGTATCTATGCAACAAAACAATATCATAATGAGAATAATTTTGTCTATTTTATGTATGCTTAACTTTACCCACTCTCTGCTGCACCGTCCAACTATACCGCTGCGTATTTTCTGAGCGAATGGCCGCGGCTTATCTCCGCCGGCCGACTACACGTGCGGCTACACTACACACTACACAGCTACATTTACGCTAGTTTATACGCTAGTTTGCATGCGGCCACTATTGTATTTTTGCGGAAACATGAAACGCTATTGGCGATCACTTCGACAGACCATTGTGTCTTTTACAAGGTATATGCCGCAATACTCGTTTGCAAATGAATGAATAAAAAAATACAATTTAATCTATTACATACTTACCTAATTCTTGGATTTTGCCTGATCTCTCTTCTGGAGACCCTTAAATAAGGAGAGGATCAAGTTATCTTCTTATAATAATGCTATTTTCCAAAACTAAGAACTGAACATCATCATTCAAACTTGTTACGGAGCGAAATTTTTAAGTCTGAAAAAGCTCCTTAAATAATGAAAAAAAAAACGCCAAACTCTGGACAATCATAATATGACAAACGAATCATTTATTTTACAGTGCAGTGTTTGTATTTAGATTTGAAGTTTAAAAATTATTTCACACAATGCATGGTATTAATTTTTTTTGTTGTTTTTCTGCAGGGCTATGATGCGCACTGTAGACTTCGATTTGTCTACACGTGTTGCATACTTCACTATGAATAATGCCTGTCATTTTCCGTTGTGAAGTTCGCAACGAAAGACATAATGTGTAGACAAAATGAAGTCTACGGTGCGCATCATAGGCCCCCTGTTCATAATATTTTTACAAATTTCTTTCGTTCACCTGCAAATTCAGGTTGGTTTTCGAAATTATTTCCGTCCCCACTGGATGCTAACCTGAAAAAATGCAGTGAACATTTTTTTTTACAATGTATGTGAAATCGACCAATCCGTACTGGACCCACGTGGTCATCTAGATCGTTCTGATTGAGGTTGAGCTCGTGATCCTCGGTTGTCACTTATATGAATTTATTTATGTTGAGCTAATATACCTTCACTAGCAAAGAATAGTATGTACTTAAGTAGTAAACCGTTGAAGGCTCTATGGCCTTTCTGATGAGTGTCGAAGAACATGAAAGTCGTGAGGCTTACAATAACATTTAAAAAAATATACTTATAAACAGACCTGTGCCTTTGCCTGTACTTTGCATCATTTGGTTCATATTTCTCTGAAGGACTTGTGTTAATGTTATGTGTTGGGTAATACTGATTTTTGTCCTTCTGTCTTTTCCCAGTGCGAACTGAAAAAAGCGTAACAATATTTTAGTGCAGAAGATTTGCTAATTATCTGACTTCAAATAATACCTTTATCATTTATATCTTTAAATTAAATAACTCTAAACAAAAATACAACCTATCTGTTGTTAGCCTAAGTTGTTTGTTTTGTTATTGCCCCTGGCGAGTGAACTACCTACTTATTTATATCACATTCTGTTACACATTATGTTATATCAATAGACGAGTGATTGTTTTTTTTTTTTGTTGTTTATCAAGTGTAATAGACGATGAATAACGGTGTCCGTAAAAACCTGATTGAGGTTTGTGAGGCGCCGTGTTGTGCTATTAGGAAAACTTTTAATAAATAAATTTATATTTAACAAAAAAAAAAACGCCTCCAAAGTTAAGTACGCCGAAGTTACACTAAAAAGTAAAAAATAATTTTGTATTGTGACTACTACAACGAGATCGGATGTTATGACGGTAACAAACATAAAAAAAAAACATACAACCGAATTGAGAACCTCCTCCTTTGTTTTGGAGTCGTTTAATAAAAGAAACACAATGCTGTCTCCGAAAGTACCCTACGCCAACACTACGTGTAGTAATTAAATTAATCTTAATTATCAAAGCATGGAGATGAAGTAAAACTGGACATTGGGTTTTTGTGCTTCATAACATAACCAACTGAGATTGAATCATTTTGTAAGAACGCTTTACGTAGCAGACTTTTTTTAAAGGTATTAATGATGTAATTTTTTTTTAATGTATAGACAAGACAAGGTAATATAGCTAGTGTGATCCTTAAGCTTGATTTAATGTTCTTACGCATATGTCGAATATGATGTCGGTTGACCTGATACTGATCGTCATTTTGACCTTTGTGCTGTTTAGAATGATCGACACAGCAATCGTGGCAACAATGCAGCTTAGTACCGTCGTAATTTCTACAAAGAAAAAGTTTATTGTACAATCAGTTCCCACAAAAAAGTATTTATCTACTATGAAATAGTAATGTTTGAATTACAAACGTCAAAAAGAATTTATACATACTTTACAAACAGAATGATGTAAAATTAAAAAGTTTACTTTTCATTCCTCAAATTCTAATAAAGATGCAACGAAAAGTGAAATGGTCATAGTCATGGAAGCAAAGAAAGATCAATTACACAGATAATACCATTAAACCTCGAGTACAAGCCAACAACGCATCACAGCGTATGTGCGGGGTTGGTGATTGTGGTGATGGCGCATGCTTTTGCCGTCATTTCTTATGGTGAAAGATTTTTTTTATCGCGCCAGGAAAAGTAAACATCTTAAAAATGTCTGACTCTATTACGGGGTGTAAGGTACAGCGTCACGCAAACTTATAGGGGTTGCTCAGTCAACAAAACTAAACAACTATCACCGGTTTTTTTTTTTTCAGGAAATGTAATGTAATAAATGCTTTTTCATACAAATTTACCGCCTCGATCCGACAATTTGTATGGAAAAGCATTTTTTTTCCTGAAAAAAAATCCTAGTAATAATTGTTCAGTTTCGTTGACTGAGCAACCCCTATCAGTTTGCGGGAAGCTGTCCCTTACACCCGATATAGTGAAATTATTAATTCCGTATATGCATAAGTAATGTCTGAAAGCAATTTTAAAGTGAAATGTGAAGACTCCGTCAGATAATCCGATATACAGTTACGTATGTCAAATGTGAATTAACTATCGCGACTTTATAGAGAATACAACAGAACTTCGCCTTAGATTTTTTTAAAATAAAATAGTGTATGAAACTGTACATAAGTGGGTATTACAATACTCGTGATCTATTGTGAAACCACACTCGTATTGTAATGCCCCTCAATATGTAGCAGCTTCATAAACTACTATTAAAAACAATGTGCTCAGTTCCTCACACAGACAGCAAAATCCAAGTTAAATCTTACGGTAAGTGGGACGCAATCCAGTTGCAGAAACAAGCGATCTTTAGACCAACAGCAATGTGGTCACCTTCATTGTCAATGCCTCCGATGGTCACAGCCACTAGTTCATCTTTTTGCACAACTGGTGCACCTGAGTCTTCCTAGATGGTACCAACGAATAAAACAAAAACGTTTTAAAGCAAACTGTCTTCTGTCAAGTTTTGCCAAGAATAATAAAGTTCGGAAGCAATTTCAATTTCGAATTGCTAAATTGAAGGATTGAAGGAAAAGATGTGAAGATGTTTTTTTATAAATATTTGATATGAGTAAACTTACGTTTGTTATGTAAAACTCTTCACTTGAATAACAAAGATACTCATGTTTATTATCTGGAAACAACCTTAAAGGTTAATATAGTAATAAATGTAGTTTTTGAATCTAAGCACAGTAAAACAAGTTTAACATAATTTTATTCGCTTACCAATTTCGTACATTGGTGGCAGATTTCGTTCAATTGTCTTCTTGCATGAAGCTATGTTCACGTACCCGAACATTCCAACAGATAAGTTGTTGTGCTAAAAATAATACACGCAAAGAAAGTTCAAATTTTCATGAACTGTTATTGTAATATCTTTCTATCTCAAATATGTTAGCAGTCTTTCATTGCTTACCTGTTGCCCAATAGTTCTTCGCCAGTTGTTAAAATATTGAAAGTCGTTCGTAAGATGCACTCGAGGTATTTGGCGTCGAACCTTACGCGTTGTATCATTGCGAATGTACCTTACATTTTTATTATTTTCAATAGTCAAATTAGCCAATGTTTCCTTTAATTTTCTTCTATTGTCCATACTATGTTCATGTTTATTTACATGAGCATAGTTATCGATACGTTCATTGTCAGAATGATGACTAGATACATTAGTTTTCGTAATACCCTTTTTAATCATCTCCAGAAATGGTTCATCACCCATGTCTCTGTCAGTTGAGTTGCTTTTTAGGCTGACAAAGTTTTGGCCATCATAGTCTTGTAGATCGAAGAAACTCTGTACTGCTGGATTAACTTTATATTCAATTTTGTGTTTAGGTTCAACTATATCATCAACTTTATGACCACGTCGTGTGTCTTTATCATCGCTTACTTTTTCATTTAATACTGCTCTTTGTGGTTTTGGTAGTGGTCTATTTACTTGAGCTTTATTTAATTTATTTACCTTAAATCAATGATAAATGCGATTAATTGCACAGCACAATGCTCATAATTAGTCAGTCGTTGTTCGACTCAAAAACCCACTTGATAAAAAGAAGAATCGTGTGTTCGCACTCTTTATCTTCTTTTGAGTGGGTTTTCGAGTCAACAAACGACTCGATAAACCCTGTTGAAAGTGATATTTGAACCACCTAATAAGCCTCTAACATGGTTTTTACTACGCCCGCTATCAAAGACACAATGACCAGGATCAACGGTTTGATGTGCGCTCCGAAGCACAGAATTACTTTTTAAAAGTGACAATCAGATAATTCAGCCAGCGTCAAACTAATCTATTAGCGGCCAAAAATTAGTAATTATGTCACCAAAGTAATAAAATTGATAATCGTAGAGCCCAAGGTTAGATCACAGAGGCAGTCTACCTAATCTTGGTTGTATAATTATATCTTTACAAAAGAATAATCTTTTTTGTTTAAATGCCATTTTGATAAATTTAGCTTAATTATATGAAATTATCCTCACCCGCATTTTTAGATTATGCTGCAAATAAAATACGAAAATTATGGGAATTGTACGTAGGTAGTTTAGTGCGTGTAATTCAATCAAGATTCAAGAGTGAATAGGCATTATCTAAGTAAATATGCTCCATCATCGTCTCTATTGTCACTTTCCATTTGTGAGATGGTAGACAAATGGTTTGCATATTCTTATTACAACTACGTATTACAAACATAAAAAATCTTGGGTAATTGATTTAAATAATTATCTTTGGCAATAGTGTGTCATTCATATACCTTCCTACTTGAAATATGATAATCTATACTAAATAGGTACAAATATTGTGATATTGTAACCTGGTCCAATACTAACAGGTTTTAACTTATACAGGGTGTAAAAAAAAGTACAAAGTTCCTTTAAACCATAATGTTCTACTGAAGATACCAAACAACTTCCCCAAAGCACAAAATTTTTAGTTCGAAATAAAATTTTGCCTTGTCCATACAAAACTGCAGATCCCGGAGAGCATCTTTGTATGGAAAAGGCAATTTTTATTTCGAGTTAAAATTTTTGTTCTTTGGGAAAGTTGTTTGATATCATCAGTAGAACATGTGGTTTAAAGAAACGTAGTACTTTTTTTTACACCCTGTATAAAATTATGAAGGACAAGAAACATCATTTTAAATTTAAAATAGTTTTATTAAACAACATTTTAAATAAATATAGTGTGTAATAAACTACCACCGCTTCGCAACGTGTCATGGCAGTGGGAGATGAAGCGGCGCAAGAAACTCGTACACTGCAACACGACCTAGAGCTCCAATCATTTTGGAGCAGATTCACTTAGCAAGCATATAAAAGTACAATTTAAAATTTCTAATTTAATAGTTACTTACATCACCAATCGCAGTATCTACGTTCTGAAAAATAAGGGGTCTTTAAATTAATATAAAGTAAATCATAATATGTTTATTGTTTATTGATTAGAAATAACATAAATCTGATAATATCGATTTAATACGCACTTTTAAAGTACCACATTGATCTATTAGAAATCGTATGAGGTAAGACTTTCTCTTTAAGGTGCGCATCAAAAATCAAAGAAAAAATATAGGCAGGCACTTTTTTATCAATTTATTACATTACAAACCTCAATGGCATCAGGATCAATATCACCGGCGGCAACGTCACCTGCATTTTTGTCATCTGGGCCGATGTCAATAGGACCAACTTCATCAATTATATCAATATCACTACCAAAAACCCCTTGTGTAGCCTCTCCGTTGATATCACCACCCTGACCGTCTGCATTTTGACCATCATCACCATCAAGAAAATCACCATGAACGCCATCCCCTTGATCAACACCACCGTTAACACTTTCACCATGGTTGCTATTACCTCCTTGATCAATATTACCATGACCACCACCATAACCATCTCCACCTTGGTGACCACCAATATTACCATGACTGCCTTGGTAGCTACCTTTGTCGACATTGTTATGTCCAACACGACCATGATGTTTATTGTCAGCTTCCGCTGGTTTGTGGTGATCAGGTTTTTTATACTATAAAAATAGTAATTATTCATTCAATAGCTATTAAATTTACTTTGTTTTTTAAGGCGTCGTAGCTTGTGCTTTTTTCTTCTTGTATTAAATTTGAACTAAATATTTCATCAAAGAACGGGGGCGTGCGGTTCTACGAAACGGATCTGACTCCTGAAGTCGTATCTAGTATACAGCACATCGTTTTGACTATACAACAAGGGAACGCCGCCATGCGCCAGTGTAAAGGGTACCTTCCCACTAGGTACGATTTGGGGCGGTTTGTTTGACTAAGGTGGTACTTGTGATTGTTATTATAATTCTAAGATTATCATTCTTTTTTGTAATTTTGACAATTTCAATTTGACATGTTTTTATAAATATGTCAATTTAAATGATAATTATTATGAAATTATATGAAACCAAAATTTTTACAGGAATAGGATTTGTGATAGGTTTGCTGTTACACAGAGGAGTCGGAGACAAAGACGATAACTCAAGCCCACCAAACAGAACCGATGATTAATACGTACGTGGTTGTCAGGGATGTTGTATTTTTTCTTGTACTGTAAAAAATATTCAGTAGTTAGTTAAAACCGTGGCGTAATAGAATATTTTATTATAATTATCATGGTGTTAAAACAATCAAAGTACATAAAATATTATATTTGACAAACAATATGATTTGTACTTGTAATATTTTTTTTATAAAATACCTAACTATTACTTCCTACGTACAGTACACTGATTTAGAAGTTATTTTATTATAAGTTTTAGTAATTCTAACCTTATGACTTCCAATTTTATTTAAATATGTAAGTTGTTTTTTGGGGTCATCTTTTTCCTGTAAAATGACAATAAGTAAACATCATTGACTGAAAAACAGTGAAAGAGTCTGAGGCTGGCTTAGTCCCTTCCACTGTGGTGTTTGAGTGGACTGTATTTTGAGGGTCGCTTAGGAGTGACGGGGTGCGATTATGAATGAAAGGTTTTAAATTTCACAGAACACAAACTATATTGGTTTTAGAAATATCACAGACATTTAGAACTTATTTTCACAATGTGGGCATGGTTGCCCGTGAACGAGTACTTACTTACTAAAAACAATTGAACAAAAAACAAAAATATTAAAAAGTTGAAATTTGCTAAGCAAATAGTTTTTATGTTGCTTCCAATAAACAGTAATTTGTACTTTAAATTGTAAAGTTTTATCTTACCTTTGAATCAAGATCAGTGTTACATTTCCCCCAACTAAACACGGTCACGTTGGAATCTACAGGAACTGATGATCTTTGCAAGTATAACGGTAGAACTTTCCCGGGTTTATCTGAATCCATATTGGCGAATGTAAAAACAAGAGCCAAGTCAGCAGTCCAGCCTCTGAATCTGGGATGGGTGACTACCCGTTCTATAGGCAAGTATTGCTCGTATCCAGTTTCAAACATCCTTTTCGTGCCAATTACTACGAATGATAGTGACAGTTCAGGTTGCGCAAATTGATCACGGACCATTGTGCTGTCAAAATAGGAGAAAATCCGTTAAAATATAATGAAGTATCACAAAAAAAACTTAATATGAATTCAATTCGTACTGGTGTAAGATCATCAATTTTTATTTTTAAACTTTAATGTTAAATGTTAAACTTTAATTTTTTTGGAGATATTTTTAGCACTCACAAATGCTATTTTATTTCATATAAATACCCGTGGCCCGAGGCGATTTTATTATTTTCTTTCTTTCATATTTATATGTTAAACTTTAATGTTAAAGTTTAAAAATTAAAACTGATGGTCTGTACACCAGTACGAATTGAATTCATATTGAGAATAGTTTTTTTTGTGACACTTCATTATATTTTATTCCTTCAATTTTTTTATGAGCAACTTACAAGCAATGTGCAGCAGTAATGACGACATTATCATGTATAATTGCGCCCGTGCACGTCCGCTTGCATCCGTCCACGAACACTATGCTGAGGATTTAATTCAATGTTGAATACATACTGAGGATTACTAGATATGTACCGAGGAAGGATATTTACCTTCTTAATTATTTTATAAATAAAATATAATTAATTACACGTACTCTATAAGCGCCACAAAAGTGTATTTATCTTTAATGCCGTTTTCTTCGCAATCAAGTGAATCACTTTGCGGATTGGAATTGAAATTGTCGGATTCCTCGGCATTCTGGTCAGAGGCACTATCTTCACTGTGATCATGTTTATGGCCAACATGGGATCCGAGCCCATCTCCATGTCCATGCATGTGACCAGACGTGTCTATTGGTCGATTAGGTTCGTCAACTATTTCTTGTGGTAAATGATCGGAATCATATTGTATATCAGGTAACATTTCTCCTTCTGATGCACCTTATAAAATAACGTTGAAATTAGTGAGCAAATATGATAAAATAATAAACAGCTATTATTTTTCTTAAAAAAATACACTTCACCGTAAAAAATGATTTATACCTAATGCTTAGGTATTTATTATTAACGGAAGTTATCTTTGTATTAAAACAAAAAAAAAAGACTATTATACTTAAAGTAGTATAGTGTTTTGGATTTTTAAAATGAAAGTTGTTAATTATATTATTATAAATAAAAATAAAGGTATGAAAATACGCTTACCTCTTGGTAAAGGCCGTACTCTAAACACATAATCTCTTTTATTTGCAGCTGGAAAATCTAAGTAACCATTATTATGTATGTTAATATAATGCACGCCAAAAATATACCTATATGTTACGCACAATCCCCGAAATCGCTCACTAGCCGAAAAAAAGGCACACTTCGCGGATTGGCAAAAGAAAACTGCGCAATCCGCGAAATACTCTTTCATTTCGGCCATTGAGCGTTTTACAACAACCATTTCGCGGACTGGTAAACACGAAACAGCCAATTGCCGAATTCATTAAAATATCAGGTGTAAAAGACATTAAAACACCAGGCATGAGGGACAACTTAACGAAAACTGATAGGGGTTGCTCAGTTCATGAAATTGTACAAATTTGCTCAGGAAATTATCATCGAAGTGATCATTTTGCATAGGAAAGTCAAAAAAAAATGTCTTTTCCTGAAAGAATTTCCTGTTGAAAGTTGTTCTGTTTCATTGATTGAGCAACCCCTATCAGTTTGCGTTAAGTTGTCCCTCTTGCCTGGTGTTTAATGGCCTTTACACCTGATATTTCAATGAATTCGGCAATTGGCTGTTTTGTGTTTACCAGTCCGCGGATTGGCAAATGCAAAACGCTCAATGGCCGAAATAAAAGGACAATTCGGGGATTGCGCGTTTTCTATTTGCCAATCCGCGAAGTGTGCCTTTTTTGAGGCCAATGGCCGTTTTCGGGGATTGTGCGTAACATATACAAAAAAAATAACAACTACAAGAACTTAGGGCTAAAAATAAAAAATAACCAGCCTTATTATTAAGCTGTAATATTTTCCAGGCAACTAGGAAAGTGGGGTAATATAAAATAATATAAGCAGTTATTATTTTACTACGACACTTTTCTCGCCAAGCCTTATCCAAAATCATAATATGAAATCGGTCAAAATCTTCATGCGACTTCAAAACTCATTTCGGATTTTTACGCGGGAATCGTAACGAATCGCTGCAGGTCGGATTTTCTGGCTTTCTAATTTAGTTTTTCGCGGCTATTATTGTGATAGTGTAGTAGGATTAGCATAATAATGTGACGGTAGTGAAAGTCAATGTGGTGAAAGTGAGAAATGAAGTACCGCAATCCTGTATGGTTCGAATCGACGCTCCCACGTAAAGCTTCATACAGCATTGGATTGTGGGTACCACACTCGCAATCTAATGAGTTCTAGGTTAAGCTAGGTTAGTGTAGGTTAGATTAGGTTAAGATTACTCAAAAAAGAATACTGTAGACTTCTACACTCGACACTGGCAGAAGTTTCCCTAAATCTGGGTTGACAATTGCCAAACACAAAAAAAAAACTCATTTAAAAAAATCGTACCTCATGTGAAATTATACGGTTACCTTTTTTGAGATTGGAACGAAATGCTAATACATCCAACAATATATTCAAAAACAAAATACACGTAATATGCATTTCAGTTTTGCCATATCGGTTTCATAGCTGTTGTAAAATTAAACCCAAGTCTGTCGCAATTCTTAATTATGACTGCAAGTCAGGTGTATAGTATTTAATTCGCACGTTGTTTTAACCTTATCTTTTATTTAAATTGTTTTACAGAAATCGAAATTTTGTTTTGCTTTGCTAGGTTGAAATAGCAGGCATTAAAATGGAGAATATTATTATTCCCAATCTATTAGAGTGCACCTAGTAGAACTCCTTAACTCAGTACATAATTAGGTATGTTCAATCACTTAACGATTGCTACATAAACTTACATGGAAATATCGCTAGTGGGTTTTCTGGTATTATCTTAATATGTAGAGCTTAATACCACCACTACTACTTACTACTCTAGAGGACTGCTAACCGCCATACTAGAGAGCGTACCTCAATACTCGATAAAAAAGTCAAAATGCAAATTAAGATTTTTAAAGTAGAAATACACAATGAGAAATGCTGTTTAAAACATCTGAATATAATGTTTACACAATATTTCGCTAATGTCAATATATATGGCACTGCTAAGTAGCGGTGTACGCAGTTTATAAGGGAGATTATCAGTCCTCTTTGTTTTATTCGTCCATGATACTACAATGAAAATACTACCTATATAGATAGATAGATTGATAAGACGTTTATTTTCACAACTACATCACACATTACAGATAAGAGTTCTGGTACATTTTGAAAAAATAATTTATATTTGCGATTGTCGGCACTTGGTGAAACACCATTATGATGGATACATTTTGAAACAGCTACATATCACAAAAACAACAAAACAAAAAAAAAAAACACCTAGTTTAATGCCTACATTGTAATTTGAAACAATAAAAGTAAATTACGTAATTCCAAAATTAGCACCTAGCTTTCAGAAAAATCTTTTCTAATTTATTATCGCTTTACACCCACGTAAAATAGCATAAAAATGCCGAAACACGAACTTGGCTTGGAGTGACCATATTGGAGTTTAGCTACCCAAAGGACGTTGCTTTTTGTAAAAATCTACACAAAAACCTCCACTAGTTTCGTAATGTTTTTCTAAAAAGCACCGCGTTTAGTTGAAATAATTTACGGAAAATAAGCACGAAATTTACTGCGCTGGGAGTCTCTGAAGTTAAATTTATTGTACGCAGCACAATTGTGGAATTTTAAGCAGTCGAGCCCGTCCGCAGTGCTGGGTAGAAGTTTTTGAGGCGATGTTGCGACTGGGTCCCGAGAGCCTACCAGTAGTCTGCTGTTTCGACTTGCTTACACTAACACGCTCAAGAAACAACCAGCTATACAAGTTTGCCTGTCTTATCTAGGTTAATACCGTCGAGACTGATATTCGTCCAAATTGAGACGATAAGTAAACCTTAAAACATTTTACGTTCTAACTCTACATTCCTACTTACCTTATTAATAACAATGCTTCAATCTGGGATCTATTGGTTTAAAGTTTTAAGCGCACTATCTCAAAGACTTTTAACGGGCTTTCATTCGGTTTTCGTCAATATAAACGAATAGAGATGGCTTAATAGGAATGGTGTGAATATGTAATCCATAACAAATTGAGGTATTGAAGAAAGAAAATAATAATTGATAACCGAAGATTGTGAAAAGAAACATAGGTACTTAGCAGCAGCGGTGAAACCGGCTGAATAGAGCCTAAAGTACTTGTAATCTAAGAATCATATTTCTTTTTACTAAGGGATCAATTCCTCGAGAAAATTTCTTACCGAGTCGTCAAGCAATCAGAAAAAGTCTTATTTTATCACAAACCACGACTTACGTTTAGGGCCGCGGTTATTACTCAGCATGTTTACCCAGCCCCTTAAATCCGACAATAACGAATGCGGTAATATCCTCTCTCCAATTGCTGTGACACCGGCCAGCTATAAACGTAATTGCCAAGGCTAATATCGCTACAACGAGACGCAATTTGGCCTTTCGGAATGTGACGCGAGTGGCCCAGAAGCAACACCTCTTACCGGAATTACCACTGGGGAAAATAAACGTTAATTTTATGTTCGGGCTTACCACTGGGAAAACCATAATTTCATGTGACAATGCGTGTTTCGGCGGAGCAATATTGCGTTTCCTTTTGACTTTTCCTCGCATGAAATTGGGGAGGATGCTTCCTTATATTTTCTTGGCGTGTTTTGTGGATAAGAGCGTTTTTATTCGTGATTGTGAGACTTGGCAAGACATGGACAAAATCAACCATCAAAGAGTGTTTTGTCCCCCCATTCCAAGGGTCCCTACCGGTCTAGCACTACTTGTAGTCTAAGGTGTATATTTATTTTAACGTTACGAAAAGGTGCTGGCATTAAAATACTGGACATTGGCTGGAGAAAGGCTGCGTCACACACAACAATAACACCTTTCTTTTTGATTTACTCATGTGCTCTAGCATTTATAACTTTTTCTATTGTAGGTATTTACTTATGTTTTTTTCCAAAATATATTTTTCAAGATAGCTTCATAATGCGTAATCTTTCTCTTAGATCCTCAAATTTATAATTGAGTTCAAATTGCACTGCTGTTTACACAATGACCTCCACCAAATTACAGTAATGATAATGACCCTTCGACGACAAATGAAAAAAAAAAAAAAAGGTTCATCGAGCTCGTTCCAGCCTCCGATATCCAATATCCAATCAGTTGGAAACAATGACGTAATTTTATATCCATTAACATCGTTTCAAATTGCGAACAAGTAATTTTGTGGACAATCAGGCTGACGAGGGTTTTTAAAATATTCGATTTCACTTCGGCTCTCCCGATAACAAATTTAATCGCCATTGAATCAATATTGAACAGAAGTAGGTAATTAAGAGCTTTGGCAATTTCATTAACAGCTCATTAGTCATTAATAATAATAATGTTTAAAAACATAATTTTTAATATTGTATTTAAGAGCAGTTTAAGAGCAATTTACATTTGTGTTCATAACTTGAATGTCAATGTTTTGCCTCCGGTGTCAGCTGGTGTAGTCCCTCGAATCCGCCGCTGAATCTTCTAGTAGGGCAGTCCTCCACGATGTGCTGGATAGTCTGTGTTGAGTCTCCACAATCGCAAAATGGAGATTCAGCGATGCCCCACTTGTGCAGATGATAGTTGCACCTAGCGACTTCGGTTCCACTCCAACATTTTTAGAGTCGCATTTTATATAATCGCCATACGATGATGATGATGATAAATTTTGAATAATAACGTTATATCCGCTTCTCGGCATCAAATCTCACTTCTGTAGGTCTGCTGTAAGAAATTTCTTTATAGAGATAAGCAGTGCCTGTTGTGTCTTGTTTCTTTTTTGTTTGTATTTTATGTTCTTTAATTTATAAATTGTTAAATAAATAAGTAATCAATATACCTTTTTCTAAAAAGATTATAATAATACAGAGTTTATATATGCCGCAAGATAAATAGGTATATTTTATTTGTGACTGTTGTGTAGTAGTGACACCATTATAGAACAATATTTGAAATGCAGGCGTATAGGGTGCTCTGAGTAGTTTCAAAACAACAAAGAGTTTATAAAAACATTAATTAAAAAATTACAACTGCAATTCAATTCTTGAAACTTGATAACCCGCTTGATTATCTTGGCATAGAACAGCTTAATTCACTAGCTTCCCAGAAATAATCGTGCGGTAAATATTTTATCGCCGAATTTATTCTCGGAATATGCAAACGTAAAGCAATAACGTTGAGCTTGTTTTTCTAAGGCACGTCCCCCGTATATTACGATAGAAAACATGCAGGTATTGCTTAACTTAAAACTCAAGTAATATAAATGTAAATTCAGTGGCACAGAGCCGAGTGCGCCGGATCAAGCAAGTTCGCTTGTTATTACGCCAAGCTCAACTATTATGGAACTATATAGAAGGTGTAACTGCAAACAGGAACCTACCATAAATATGGAAATTTACGAAGTATTCATGTAATTCTACCTTTTCTCTATTGGGACGGTTGGTGTAGGTACCTAATACTTTAATTTTTAGGCAGTAGTTAACTTTTCAGCAATCATTTCTATCAAAATTTATGATATACCTACTTACTCGTAGGTTGTACTGCCTAATATCAAATATCTTTGACATATGATGCAATTCGTTCTCTTATTTAGGTACTTTGGTAATAGTTGGTAATTGTTGGTAATAGTTGGTATCCTTTTTATTACCTAAACTCTTAAAAAAAAAGAGAAAAAAAAATAACCTACTTTAACTTCTTATAAAATGTTTAGCCTTTACTGTTTTGGAACGCGACCCCTGCGATACAAGTATTGAGCTTAGTGTGTGGGTCATTGATTTATGTATTTTTATAATTGTGGACTTTTTAAATAAATTTATTCTTATTCTTAATAAAGTGAGTATGAGTAAGGTATTTCGTGAAAAATTACACAAGTACGAGTATCAAATCAACTGAGTTCTTCTTTCGTTATTTTTATTTTAAATTAAACACGTAATAAATTAACATAAATTTACAAACATGAGAAGTTTTCCTTTAATTAAAGGGGCGTTAGACGTAAAACTTCGGTTGCCAATGCTGATATTAAGGCGCCAAATTAATGCTCAAAATTTTAGCGACACATACTTATTTAAGAAGTAACTTTGTAAATTGTTTGTAAATTATTAACTTCGTAAGCAACAGAAGTCGACAAATGCCCTAATTAGGAATACAATTAAAATAATTTCATGGTTAACATACATACATAAAATCACGCCTTTATCCCTAATGGGGTAGGCAGAGCGAAAACGACCGAAAGGTCATTCCGCCACGTCTGACAAGTTTTGAGGGTTATTTCAGTTCAGATGGTCATGTGTGTATTGCTATAGTGACAGCTTGTAAGTATATAATGTAGTCGTATAATCAAAAATGGCTGACTAGATACTGCTACTACAACTACATCATTACTAGCACAAGAAAAGATGATTAAAATTAAAGTAGACATAAGGCCATGTAACTAGAATAAAGGTGAACATTTAAAAAAAATATAATTTACCTCAATGGTAGGTATTTCATTTTGACTTTAGCTTACTTAAGAGGCTACCCTGAGCCAAGTGGCGCCCTCATCAGTCAAAAAATCATAATCCACTGAAAACACAATCAATCGAAAATCCGGTACGGCGAATTGAAGTTAAAGCAAAGAAGATAATTTAGAACATCATAAACTTGAAATTCATAGTTTCTGGTAGTAACAGAAAGAAAATTTGCGAAAAACGGCCACTTTTAGCACTTTTGCTATCTGTAACTGCTGTAAACACTGAATCATAAGTTTATGATGTTCTAAATTATCTTCTTTGCTTTAACTTCAATTCGCCGTACCGGATTTTCGATTGATTGTGTTTTCAGTGGATTATGATTTTTTTGACTGATGAGGGCGCCACTTGGCTCAGGGTAGCCTCTTAATAAGCAGACAGATGATCCCTTAAAGAGGGTAATAAATTTAATGTAATTGCTGGATGAAGAAAAAATTTATTTATACCCATGGGCTCGGCCCATGGGACCGTTTAGGCTCAACCGAGATTCAAACCTTGCAGTGACAGATTAGGTAGAGTAAAAAAACCACGGAAAGATAAAATAAGTAACCGCCTTTTCAAATTGACAGAATGTAGTATGGAAGGCCTTTTTAGGAAACAACTTATGTATACTCGAAAGTTGACTTTGTTTTAATAAAAAGAGGAAGGAAGTTACAAGACTAGATTGAAGTAGACTTTGCAACATTTTCGAACCTACCTGTAACTTTTTTTGTACCTGCCGTAAAAATAAATTACATTTTCTGCACCTATAACCACGTATAAGCGTAGCAACAATCGAAATCGATCGATAATCGGAGTTTTTGTCGAAACTTTTGTCTCTTTGGACAACTTGCATAATCTATCTTTATCTAGGTCTATGGTTCCAACCAAGCTGCCCTTGTCAGTCAATTGGCCAAGCCACTCGCCGGCTTCAGAATTAGCATGCAAATTGATGGCCGCAAGATTTATAGCCTTTTCAACCCGTATTTTTTAAGCAATTCGCATTTCAAAGGCTGCTTGCGAGCAAGAGGACATCTGCGGCTTCCATAATTAAAGCAACTTGCGCAAATCCCTTGTGAATATAGGGATGTCAGGCATTTTGCTTCTAAAAACTTTCTTTTGACAAGCTGAAGGCAAATCTGGTTAAAAATTGGTTACGAAGGATTAGGTAACTAGAGGGACTCTCGACACAAATAAAATTGTTACAAATACAAATAATACAAATATACTTTATTGCACAAAAAACACAGAAATTACAAATTGATTACACAGAGAAGTAGTACAAGTGGCGGCCTTATTGCTAAGGTAGCAATATCTTCCAGGCAACCAGGCAGTGCCAGGTAATTGTTCTGATCTTGATTATCCCCGTTTTTTTAATTACTATATTAACTTCAATAAAGACGAACCATTGCAACAATGCTCGCAACTGTTGCTTGTAAAATACTGATTAAAAATAAATACACGCAAAACAACCGCTGGACGCCACTTTCTTGATGAGAGACAGTTCGTCATTTCCCTGCCGTCGGCGAAATGTCAGCATCCCAGTTCTTCACCAAGATAAGACACGCACCGCAACTAAGCTTGCGTTTTATAGTGAATAGGGGAATGCACAGGTATTAGTAGCTAACTTTATAGAAAATTCCATTCTTATGTAACGAGAATCCATAATTATCTTATATTATATTGAAATAAAGATAACCTCAAAAGTCAAAAATTTCATATTTCAACAATACATTAGTCAAACGAGATATTTTTACAATGTATTACTTAGTTTTGTCTTTTTTATTACTTAGTTACCAGTAAATAATTCTAATAATTTTGGGTCCAACTTTTATTGCTACGAGAACTTCATATAAAATAAACCAAAACAGACACATTTTTGTGCATCTCATATTTGTAAAAAAAAACAATGACCTCTCTCTTACATAAACCAACTCGAGTGCGTACAGTAAACGCACTTAGGCCCGTATTTATAAGCAGCTCTCAAGAGTGACAGCGAGTTTGAGTTCGTATCATAAATTTCAGTACAAAACGACCTGTCAAATCCATACTTAATATTGCTCTCAATCTTGAGATCGCTTTATAAATACGAGCCTTAATTACGCGGCCTAACGCTCCTCTTAAACGACCATACCACTTACCCATTTAGTAGAGTAGAAACACGGTAGAAATGTCAAACAGTAAAAATATTAGTACAAGTACAATAAAGAATTATATAATATTAATATTTTTTTTCCTTTCTGAACAAACAATTATAGAGTCAAGGAACTACTTATCTTAGTTTTGTGTTTTTTATTAAAGCTCGCTTTACATACAACGGTGGCACAGCGACCCTAAAGGTCGTATTTATAAAGCGATCTCAAGATTGAGCGCAATATTAAGTATGGATTTGACAGGCCATTATGTACTGAAATGACATTTCTGATATGAACTCAAACTCGCTGTCACTCTTGAGAGCTGATTATAAATACGGGCCTAAGTGAAACTTGCTTGGCCTCCGACACTAAATTAAGCTAATATTTTCTATTTATTCGCTGTCCAGCGCGGAAATGCGGCAAGCATTTTGGGTTCCTTTGCTCCAGGAATGATCCGGGGTGGAATTTTTGATTTTTAGTCTTAGTTATAATTTTGTTTTTTTCTATTTTGCGATATTTCATATGAAGATGTCTTCTGGAGCTACACAATTTTAATTTTTATTTGAAAATAGGAAAGAATCCTGATTATTTGCCATTTTATTTTTCAATCAGTTTTCTGTAAAAGGAATGGCCGTTGTTCATGAAAATGAGTTATGTTAATGCAATATTCGAAAGCGAACTCAATTCGTTCGACGATTGTCATTTCGGGATGATATTCCA
Organism: Scrobipalpa atriplicella; assembly: GCA_029255725.1. Taxonomy (NCBI): domain Eukaryota; kingdom Metazoa; phylum Arthropoda; class Insecta; order Lepidoptera; family Gelechiidae; genus Scrobipalpa; species Scrobipalpa atriplicella. The sequence goes on from JARACY010002077.1 coordinate 43,428, forward strand.
TTTTACCCAAATAAATGCCCAGCCCTGGGGCAAACATCATTCGGTTTATTAAAATATGTATTTTATAGTTACTTATTTATAATCTCAATCAGGTTGTATGCAAATATTTCTATTCAGTCAAAAAAATTAACAACGAGTAGGTTTACAATATTACGTACCAGCTTTCCGCCCCGCGGTTTCACCCGCGGCAAAAATTTTTCCCGTGGTAATGAAGTATTTTCCCGCGGTAAATAGTAGCTATGTTCGTTTCCAGATTACCATCTAGGTATGGTCCTGCTGAATTTTATTGAAATTGGACCAGCCGTTTGGGCGTGAAAGAGCAACAAACAAACTCACTTTCGCATTTATAATATTAGGGATTACGTTAAACCCTACTTAGCACCATAATTTTATGGAGAAAAACACAATGTACCTATTTTTTTGCTTCCCCACACAATCCACAAGACCTCATTTTTCATTAGGTACTCAAATAAATATACAGGTTCGAAGATTTTGTGATACGTAACACGGTATATATTTTTTTGGATTTTTTAATACAATATTTTTTGCGGTATTTAAAATAAAAATATTTTTTGGACAGAGTTCGGTTTTCTGCACAGGTTTTCTGTCACAATATCCTTTGCCTATTACCTATGCATATGAAAAAAAAACTGACAATCAATCAAGTTGTCACTTTTTTTTGTTCTTGGCACAAGGTTCTTGGCAAAGGGAAAAGTTACACACGGACGAACTTTGTGATTTACGACCTTTTAGAATAAATCATATTTAAAAAAAATATTTCTCTGGAAAGAAAGGATAATTCGACAAAGTTACAATGAAAAGTCTCTAAAATAGTGATAATCTATCCATAAATCAATTAAAAGTTTCATGTTGAAATAGTGAGGTGTCATGGATTGCCTACTTGATGTGGTCATTTTCTATGGGATGGGAAAGGATGTTCTTTTTGTGACAGTTTATCAGTTTCTTTGACTGAGTAACCCCTTTGACTTTCAGGACATCGTACATTAATTTCTGTATAGAAGCTTCGTGCATGCTTACTACGCAAAGAGGCACGTTTGTCAACTCAAGAGCGCCTCTTTAACTTCGTTGTCTCTAACCTTTGCAACGTGTCAGTGCTAAGCTAGTGCATAATATGAAAGCACATGAGAATTTTCTTCATATAATATGCTGAGCAAAGACTTGCACATTCGAAGACTGCGCTGGAGAATAGGTATACCTAAAAAATAAGTAACTTCATAGTTCTTGTTCAAAAGAAATAAATTGACAACACGTCAAAGATTTTTGTTCATTTTCATCTATGGTATTTTTTCTAGCAATCAAAATGTCTTTTACATGTTTCTTTTTCACTGGTAAAAGTTAAATAAATATCTGGTCAAGATATTTAAACTATTTTTAAGCATTTACAGTGTACGTGACTAGCATTACGCTTATCTCAAAACCAGTAGTGGTCGGTCAAACGGGCGCCAGGCGGTTTGTTGTTTCTGTCGTAAGGTTATATAGGTACAAGTATTTATCTGCCCGCTGTTATCCACCAGAACATTGATACAGTTTGGGAAATGCTGCTTCAAACGGTACTCGTCTTGAGCACGATTTTGCATTATTAGATTCAGTTCACACTTCGCCCCGTACTGTAAGAGTACAGGGAAGCGCGGCTCCAGACTCAAGCGGTGCGGAGTGTCGTGTTCATTCTAGCGTGTCTGTTAGCGTTTGAAGGAGCTCTGAACATTTCATAAGACAGAATATTGCATTTATGCTGCCAGTTTTTTAATTTTGAATGTAGAGAACAAAACTCTCTTTTGTAACACGGGGCTAATAAGAACTATATAAAAAAAAATGTAGACGAAGAGGTAACTTCCTACGGGCAGAAACACACCTGCGATAATTGCAGCACCAATTACGTATTAACCCCATATTGTAATACCCAGTATTAACAGACCTTGCATAACGCAGGCATAAGTAAGGTTCAGTGCCAAACGTTACGCAGGTGAAATGAAATGAAATGAAAATAAATGAAATGAAAATGAAATGAATGAAAATGAAATGAAATGAAATGAAAATAAATTTATTTTGTTCCACACACAACACAATAATAAGGTATGTTGCTTCCCTACTTCTTTACATTACTTACACCTAAACACGTCTAGCCGTCTAGCCTGATACCTACCAAACAAATCCTAATTAAGTCGACCTAAGTCTCTGTTTTCTTTTCATTACCTGGAATATTAATTACAAGGCATAAATTACTAAATGAGGATACCTACCCGAATATAATAATAGTCAACATATTTAATTATACTAATTAAGTACAATTTCTAAGAATTATATTGAGACTGTTGAAAAATATTATTGTTATAGTAAATATTTAGTAGCACAGAATAGGTAGCCATATTTTTCCACAAAATAGGCGCTAGTGGTACCGATAAAACCGTATTCCAGTCTACTGTAGCACTCAAAGTATAAAATACAATTTATTCATATACCTACAACATCTTTCGTGTAATAAATGAATATAACAACCGTAGATGTTTACTAGAGGCTTTCTGATGACATGACAAAAACAATATTGTTCTAATCGGATCTACTTCAGACAACAACGACCTTCCAAAAGTCCCAGCTGACATCACGCGAAATAAGCTTAAACATAAATCGACCGACTACTTTTAAAACAGTGTGCATACCTGCTTGTCTGGAAGTATTTTGTTTTGTTTTGTAAACACGTCTATAGATTTTTGTATAGTCCTTCTAGTTCTTCAATATAATTCAGTCGTCCCTTAGAACTTTACATTATAAACTTCGTTGAGCATAAATCGTAATTGCTCATCTTCCATTAATAAATTTTCAAAAATATATGAAACAGATTCATTATGCTATTTCACTCTAACTCTTCTTCTTCCATTCGAGTGGGTTTGCGAGTCAAACATTCAGAGTTTTCAAGTAGCACATCGTAGGTAACGAATAAAAGACAGCGACAAAGACCGCCGGTTTAACGTGCTCTTCAAAGCAATTGACAATTTGGTGATTAAGCCTGCATTCTTCTAATCAAAATGAGGTTAATCTCGCATAGTTATAAATTAATAAATATCAAATTTGTGTTCCCCCGTGGGAATCGAACTCATGACCTCCGGAACGGGAGCAATGGCTTGATTTTTTTTTTTGGTAAAATTAATCGTAAAGAGTTCAAAACTTGCGTAGCTTGCATAGCAAGTATCACTACTGTACCAAAAGTAAGGACCTCTTCCCTCTGCGGCTCGGCCGACTAATCTCCACCACAAATTGGAGTCATTTCCTCCAGTCGTGTAGGGTAGGAGCGTTGTTTTTTCCGATGACGACAAAGGTGGGACCTTTAGGGTAGTATTGCCAATTTCCTCCGTTGCGACGCACCTACGCGCAATATCCGCTCAACGGGATTATGCCGCGTTTATTCCACTCAGTAATCGCTTTATAATGAGCATGCCTATTTGTGATGTGTTGCCAGATTCAGGTTTTATAAACACGGTGAAAAACTGTAGGGTGAATTTAAAAAAGATTCCTTAAGAAAAATTACCGTAACTTTTCATAAATCCAGTCTGAATAAAAAAGTGGAAACTATCTGCGAGACAGTAACTAGTCACGATACATACGTCTCATGTGCCGAAAATTTGGTACTACCTACTCTTGATTGACAAATATTTTTATAGGTAAGTACTTAATATTAACAGATCAAAACTTGTAACTCGCAAGAAGGAAACTTCATTGAAATCTAAAGTTTGATCATTAAATGTAGTCTAAAATAGTTAGTTTGTGTTAGAACAATAGTCCTTTGAGAATAGTTGTTAAAGCTTCGCGGCAAGGCGAGCTAATTTCCAAGCGTTTACCTTTCCAACTACCTCCACTGCAAACAACAGTTTAACCAGCATTAAGATTTTCAGATTATTTGGAATTTAGCTGACCATAGGATTTTAGGCATAATTTTGATATTCATACCACCATACACGTCAAATACGTACTAGCAGTGCTTGTGACTTTAGGCTTTACAACGTAAGACTGATAGCTATGAACTCTAGATCTGAAGTTCACATAATGTACAGTTT
>JARACY010002078.1:0-47489 GCA_029255725.1 Scrobipalpa atriplicella
GTCAATGCGTACTACTCGCCTGTTGTCTATTGTTATTCTACTCTAGCTAGCTGTCAAAGTTCATTGTATTTCTTTGATTTAAAATTGACTTAGCTGTGTTTCTATAAAATCGGAGTCAAACTATTAACTTTTAAATTAAAATATGCGTATCTTTAAAGCAGCATCAAATACTGTCAGATCATCAGATACTCTGTCAAACTCGCATAATCGTAAACTTTAACATTGTCTTCATCGATGTGCTCATCTTTTTACGAGATATTAATAAATGTTATAGCAACATAAATGCAGCTCGCTATTGTCAGTCTGACTATTACCTATGTGTGTATTTAATATACATTATTACATATTTATTGTTTTTCTTTGATATGAACAGAATTTACTATATCACTAATACTTATAAATCAATATTCTAAAATATTTCATAAGCTAACTTGCAGGAGTAAAATAGTACCTACATATCTATTTTACTTATAAGATGCTTATGCAAACCGTTAAGTTTCTGCTGTCAACTAACTCATCCATCAATTCATACATAATTACCATAACACAATAACATAAAATTTTACGGCCCCGTCCATTCCAAAATAAAAAAAGGCTAGCAAATAATGAATTCTAATGATCTCCATCGGTTTTTTTAAATTACAAATTATACTCAAAATGCCATCATATTACTGGCGCGTACAGTTATAGGCGCCATGACCCTAAGGTTGAGAGGTCGATGCGCACGCAGCGGGGGGAGGTGGCGGGTAAAAAGTTAGCGCAGAGCATCAGGCTGCGCCGGCGCGGCGCCCGCCCACGCGCACGGGCTTTCACCTCGCGAATACACTGCAAGGCGCAAGGGGTAGACGCTCAGCGAGTGACTATACTCAAATGAGATCATGGGTTGATTAAAAACGAGAAATTTTCCATGGGCTTCCATCTTCGCACCGTGATCATGACGCAAGCAACTGCATCGAAATATCGGACACTCGCCCAAAAATGGACAACCATGGTCATTTTCCCATTTTTAATCAATCTAATGTTGATAACCGTAGAGTTTTAAAAAACTATTAAAGAAATCATTTTAGTTTAGATGCCATGACCCGGAGTAGGTAAGAAGGTGGAAGCCAGCAGCGGAAGAATGTAGCGAGTGAAAAAGTGCGGCGCCCGGCGGCCAGGAGTACGGCTTCCACTTCGCGATTTTACTCACTCGCTCAGGAGGTCGCGAAAGCGCGTAGCAATCTTCTGTGTTTTAAACCACCTCTTAGCTGCGTAGGCGCCGCACAACCTCGATACGTTATTGATTTACAGCCGCATCACGCTCTCTTTATGGCCAGCGCCAATGGTTGATAGAGATGGTAAATATCGACGACCGGTCGCGACTACCGACTGACTCGACATCTTTAACTATCAATATTGAATATAAACACACTCGGAGATCATTAGAATTCATTATTTGCTAGCCTTTTTTTATTTTGGAATGGACGGGGCCGTAAAATTTTATGTTATTGTGTTATGGTAATTATGTATGAATTGATGGATGAGTTAGTTGACAGCAGAAACTTAACGGTTTGCATAAGCATCTTATAAGTAAAATAGATATGTAGGTACTATTTTACTCCTGCAAGTTAGCTTATGAAATATTTTAGAATATTGATTTATAAGTATTAGTGATATAGTAAATTCTGTTCATATCAAAGAAAAACAATAAATATGTAATAATGTATATTAAATACACACATAGGTAATAGTCAGACTGACAATAGCGAGCTGCATTTATGTTGCTATAACATTTATTAATATCTCGTAAAAAGATGAGCACATCGATGAAGACAATGTTAAAGTTTACGATTATGCGAGTTTGACAGAGTATCTGATGATCTGACAGTATTTGATGCTGCTTTAAAGATACGCATATTTTAATTTAAAAGTTAATAGTTTGACTCCGATTTTATAGAAACACAGCTAAGTCAATTTTAAATCAAAGAAATACAATGAACTTTGACAGCTAGCTAGAGTAGAATAACAATAGACAACAGGCGGAGTAGAGTGACCATTGTAAATGCGTAATAATTTCGCCTGTATAGTTACAAGTTAACAAATTTTCGTAGCAGGGAGATGCATGTTTACAACACAAAATACAGATTAATAAAAACTGACTATCTTTAGGGTCCCAAGCTAACACAATTTGCATGGGAGGGCTTTTTTTTTTCATATTTCGACCTTGGGGAAAATTGTTCAGTTTGGGTAAGATAGAATTACAACTAACTGGTCAGGTATTATTTTACTTCCTGTATAATTAATCAAAATTATACATCCAACCAACGCCATGTTTAGATATTACCAATCTTCGTATTGCACGTAGATAGTTACGCGTGCACTGTATTTTGATATTGATACGAATCAGACAGTAATCGATTTATATAATCGAATGAATCACGCCGGCCCAACACCGATAATCGATTCAATTATTGAATTAATAAATTGTTATTCATTCATAACAATGGTCATACATTATGCAAGAGTAATTAATAGCTGATTGAATTACCGAAATCTTGATAATTGTATTCGAAATCATAATGCCAAGAAACCTATAAACATTATCGTAGAATAGATTTTTTTTTCATAAACGCACAACCGATTGAGTGAGCTTGAGATGAAAGATATTTAAGAAAACATGAGTAGGTAACTTTTTTCCGAATCTTGTAAAATCCACAACATGTAAAACATAAGTTTATTTTAATTTCCACCTATCGCCCGACTACGCAAACCAAAAGAGTGTTATTATTTATTTTTACCATCGCCGTACCCGCGGGCACTCCGCCCAGTCACGCGATACAAACTCAATAAACGGTGTTGTCATGTGTACTATTAACATCAGAAGCTAGTATTTTTCTTGTGGCTATGACATTATACTTTTTATCTACTATCATAGAGTAATGTTCGAATTATAAACGTCAAAACGAATTTGTATTGACGTACTTTACAAACAGTATGCTGAAAAAATTAAAAAGTTTACTTTTCGTTGCACCTTCTCCATACAAATTCTAACAAAGATGCAACGAAAAGTAAAATGTTCATAGTTATGGAAGTAAGGGAAGGAACAAATGCGCAATCGATATCAACTTAATGCACAATCGATACCAAAAACCATGTATCCAGTTATAAATTAAAACTAAACAGCCCACGTAAGGCCCACAGCCTCTGACTATAGAAAAGTAGAGGACTTGGTGTAAACATCATCACTCATAAAAATATAGCCATCACTTTTTATCTTATGAATATAATCGTACGTAAAAAAGGACAGTAGTTGTTTTATCAGTACCAGAAATAGCAACACTGAAGCCGGTCGCCATGTTTTGTTCCCGTCAACAACAAGTACGTCAGTTGTCATCGCCACTGTTGTGATTTTGATTTTTTATGAAAATTGAGTGTATTTTTGACAAATAAGTGTTTGTTAAAGTGAGAAAACGTGAAGAAAACAGTTTTTATTATGGGAAGGTGCAGTGTGATAGGCTGTCGCATGAAAGCAAACAAAAAACATCCAAAAATAACGTTGCATAGGTAAGTAATCGAATTCATTCAAAATATCTTGTTTTTTGATTTATTTTCAAAGATGTTGTTATTTGTGGGAAAGTTTATGAACATACACTTACTTTTCTGAGATTATCTACTGTTTTCCTATGAATAATCAGTGATTTTTTATGAAAATGCTTCATCATAGTAAATAGAGTTACGGTTCCGCATTTTCAATTTATCGATAACATGTCGGTAGAACGTCCTGAAATATCGCTAGAATCTTCGAGTTAAAAAGGTGGCAGCTAAAATTAGAAGAAACTTGTTGAGTTTCATTGACAGAACACACCTTAACTTTTTTATTGTCCATTCTGTAACACATAGTATAAGTAGATACCGTGCAATACAATACAACTGTCGATATTATAATATGCGCAGCACTATTTCAAGACGCCATTTTTGTGCCAGACCCAGTGTAGGTATGCACGTTTTTTCCGTAGGTATGCCGAGTCCTCTACTTTTCTATAGTCAGAGCCCACAGCGCATGCGCGACACATGTCAAAGAGGCCAATGGCGCCACTTGATTATTGTGTGTATGAATAGAAATAATTAATTTCGTGGGAAATTATTTGAAATTATTTATTTTGAGCCTAAAAATATGTGATAGTACCAAAAGAAGATATTTAATACTTATATAAATGAGTGTGTGTGTGTGTGTGTGACGGAAATGTATTGCACATTTATATACCAACAAAGTTTAGGAAAACATTGGGATAGTTCGCTTTCGGAAAACCTGTAAGTAAATTCATTTTCAATGTATTCAAGTAGATAAAATAGTGTATGAAGCTGCACATAATTAGGTATTACAATGCTCGTTACTATTTTGAAATTCGCTGCGCTCATTTCAAAAAACACACTCGCATTGTAAAACCCTTCGTTATGTAGGAGCTTCATAAACTACTATTGCGATGTCCTTTTGTGCCTTAAGGACCGTTTTCATTGGCTACGACGCGATTGAATAGTTTTGCTCATCGAACACTGTGCCACTCTGCTTTTATCCTATGCCTATCTATATTTTTTTTTTCAGTTCTCACACGTAACTTGCTCGTACTTCTATGCTGAATTTGGAGAAATAAAAAAAACTAAGAATCTACCGGCTGTTTCTCATCTCTAAGACCCCTGTTTATGGTGCATTGGAGAGAACTATCCTATCACACCCTCAAAAAAAAAAACTCTAGCTGGAAAGGGCCAAACATAAGTAGGTATTAAAATTCTGTAGCATTTAAACCATTGGAGCTGTGCCCGAGGCGTCGCGGTCTGCGTCTGCGCATATGGCACTCGATAATGAGTATTCCATACGGTTTATAGCGGTGGTACCTTCCCGCTTATCGCCAGCCCGCCAGTGCCAAGAACATTAAACTTAAATTAACACATCTTGCCACTCGTACGAATCAATTAATGCCGTTTTTTATTCGACTTTTTGCTACTTTATGTTACTTATACAAGGTTTTAGTTACATCGGTAATGTGAGGCCGACGACCCGCTGTGCTTTAGCATTAGTAATTTTTCTACGTGACAGCTGTTAGGCAATTAAGCCTCAAAAAACTGAGACGAATTTGCTTAGAAGATATTCTGACGTCTATATAGATAATGCAGGTACATTAATAAAAGACGCTCCAAGGAATAATTTACCGTACTGTCAATAAGAAAAGTAATAAAGCTCTCGTACATGAGGTAAAGACAAATCAGATAAAAACCCGTCAAAAACACATTACTTCCCTTTAAAAGTCTCAGTAGTATAATATTGCGTATGTTTACTTATACTGGATGTATGTGAGACGAAATTTGAAGCCGTTGGTTCACGACACAGATGTCAGACTCGTAATAAAAGTTTTCCCTCGACGCAGGAACAGACAGTATGGCTGCTCCAGATTTGTAGATAGGGATCGCCTTTATGACACCACTTTCTAGGACATGTAGAGACGTAATACAGCTAGTATAACAAAGATTCAGCTGAATAGCGTAGATGTTATAATTTTTAATGTGATACGTAAACTCGGTGAATGTAAGCGATTTTTTAACAAAGTAAATACTCGTGGAAAGGATATGATTGTGTTAATATAGTGTACCTTTATGATATTACTTCCAAATCTTTGACTTCTTATATTAACATAGTGTATTTGAAAGTAAAACACAAGTAAAATGTGCAACCGTAAAGACTTTCCCCTCGACAATATGGGAATAGGAATAGGAATCAGGCCAGCAAAGATACAAATCAAGCTTTGTAAGCCGAGTTCCTTACCGACGACTGTAAAATACTACAGCAAAATCCTTTGTTATAGCCAGCATTGAAAGAAGACTTTTCCTTACATTCATATGGGTCTTTTCGTATTTTTTTGATAACAAATGCGGAATAACCAGTTCTGCTTTCTTCTATCAATTTCAGTTTCACGTAGACTCAAAACGCATTATCATAACATAAGCCAGTATCAGTCCTTTTTTGCATTTATTTATACCTAATCTACCAGGTGTAAGGGACCACGTACCGTAATCTGATGGGTGTTGCTCAGTTGACGAAACTAAACAACAACTTTTACCAGGAAATTCTATCAGGAAATCTAAATAAAATTTGGGTTTGTTTGTCTGATCGAGGTGGTCATTTTGTAAAGGGAAATCATTTCCTGAAAGAATTTCCTGGTAAAATTTATTTAGTTTCGTTGACTGAGCAAGCCCTATCAGTTTTCGGTACGCTGTCCCTTACACCCGGTATATGTTGTGCAATTGCACCTGCACTTACATTGGTGACATACACAAAAATTTCACAAAATTCCGACTAAATGTTTTAAATTAGCTACCACCGCTCCGGTCGCAATATTCATATAATTGATATGACTGAGAGTCACATTTCTGCGAGTCTGCGAGCGTTTCGCACGGCTCTGTAATGTGATTCCCAGAGATTGTGCAAAAGGAGCAAGTTGCTCGGTCCCCGTGTCAAAGGCGCCCGCCGGAGCCTTGCGGTATCGGGCGTTTTTCCACGAGACGGCAAGTCCACGGCACCGGCAACGGCACGTTATCGTGGAAGACATAATGTATGAAAATCAATGAAATTATATGGCACGCTTTTGCTCTTGACGGTACGGCAAAGGCACGGTATTGATTTCCACCGGTATCGTCGCCGGACAGAAGAGTAAATGGCTTTGGGAGCTAGCGCACCCTGCGACTTCTCAAAATAATCAGTAGTCGCTGGCCTACCAAACTGTATGTGTTTTGTATTCGCACGAAGCATTGTGTTGTGTTGATTGGAATTAGGTGGACGTTATTATGGATGATATTACCGTCTTTGTGAAAAAACAGAGCCACCACGGTTTTCATTTCATGCCGTTGCCGTGCCGTCTGGTCGAAAAACAGCCGCTGCGGACACTGCCCTGAGATGTGTAATTGCGATGATTTTGTATCACACTGGAATACGGCATCGCTTAAATTGTAACGTCTTGCCATCATACTTTTATTTTTTCGAGAACATTCTAACTTTTTTTTAGTAAGGAAGTCACTTGTTCGTCCTTTGATGTTTTCGCCTTTGAGTTATGATTTTCTTTTGTCTCTGATTTATGTAACTTGATGCCTCTAAAAATAATTACGAGTTGAGTTTGTTCCAAAATTTATAGCGATAAGGAAAAAGTTATTAAAATTTTGTAAGAAAATAAATTAACAAAATAAATTTTCAGATGAAATATGTAGAGGTCTATTTTTTGCATCTAAGTACAGAACTAAAGCAACGAATGTCAAAGATAATCTATGGGCCCGATTCGTAACCATCACGACTTAACTCTTAAAAAAGTCAACTAAAATTATTGCCATCCCGTTCTGTTCTCTCATGATAGAAAGTGACAGGTATGGACTTATATTAGTTAAGTCGCGTATTTTGCAACTACGAATTGCTACCTATACCTAGAATACCTACCTACTCATGATCCCACCATGCAGTGTGGAATAGCCTTTACTTTGCCGCAGGACTTGTCTCTCTTTACATAATTGCAGTTCGCACCAACACCTAGCTGAGGCTTCAATTTAAATGTCACTTGTATACAGTGTTGTGTATGTCACAGAATTATGTTCAAATCGGGGTTTTGATCAAAAAACCACGATTTTCATCAAAACCCGGACTTTGATAAATACTTGTCATAATCCTGAGAGAAATCTAGGACTTTGTCAAATGTGTTTTATCATAACGCCGAGTTAATCCTACAAGAAGTTTTCGATCAAAAATCTGGATTTTCTTAGGAATTTAACAAAGTCCTAGATTTTTCTCAGGATTACGAAGAGTATTTTGTCAAAGTCCGGGTTTTGACAAAATCCTAGATTTTTCTCAGGATTACGACTGGTATTTTGTCAAAGTCCGGGTTTTGATCAAAATCCTAGTTTTTTTATTAAAACCCCGATTTCATCATAATCCTGCGACATATACAATCTCAGTATTTATCAGATAGATTCACCTTTTTGCTTCTAGGGACAGTTTTGCTATAATGTCTCTAGTTTCAAGGCATCGTGTGTGGTCTCCGGAAATAATCAATATTTTATCGTCTTATTAAAATAATTAATCAATTTTATCCCAAATTATAATTAATTGCAGAAACACTCGGTTTACGATCAGTATATTTGATTGTACCTAAAGCTTTTTGTTTAATTTTTATCTCGGTCTGCTGTTGGCGAAAAATAAAAACAGTTTATAAAAAAACCCGTCAAAGGAAAATCCGCAATGATCTGCACATAAAAGATCAAGTTTTAATAAAATTAGTTTCGCGCCCACAAGATTAATCCTTTGTTATTAACGTGCTATTTTAATGGTGTATACTTTACTTTTTTGGCAAGATAGAGTTCGGAGTTTAAAATTTTAATTTAGTTTCTTATTCTAGTTTTTCTACTGGATGCATTATAATTTCTGGAATTTCCATTTCCATAACTTTTTTCTTGTTATTTATAGTTAGATATAACGCAGAAAAAAATAGCGCGAATATGCACTTTGTGGGATCCCTTGCCCCAGAAACAATTCGGGTTAGGGATGAAATATTTAATCAACTTTTAATTGTGATACAACTCTCAAAAAATGGTACTGCATACTTGCGTTCTTCTTACTTAGAATTGAAACCAAGATACCAGTAAAAATGTCCAGACTCCTAGGCATCCTAGAGCGCGTCTATTTGCGTCCGCTCCGCGCATGCGTGGTTTTATTTGCAAGTGTCGCGCGCCGTCGCGGGCGTTCACACGGACGGCGGCACACGACATCTCCTGCGCGGGAGACTGCTGCGGCATGGCATTCCTACCAATTGGCGTTAATACCCTCGTCCAACTGCCGAATCGTGAGCGTGCTTGCCTATTCCCGGAATTTTTGCCAATGATATGGCTAAATTATAGTTTGCAAGGCGATGCATAGGTACTTCTGGCTGAGAGCAGATGGCTTACTGGGTCGCTTGTTGATAGAATAAGAAGACTACGATACTAGAAATGGGACGTGGTATATGAAGTAGATATATTAGATAAAAAATCCACAGAGAACAGCCATCAAACTGTCAATCGATGTTAACAATCAACAGCTAAAAAAATATCAAAAACAATATTGATCTAAAAATGTACAGTACACATTGATATTTGCAAATCATTTCCCCATTATCTGTCATGCAAAAGTCGATACTCAATCCATCTGCTACTATCTGCGCGCGCGTCGCCCCAAATACCTGGTTATTTCCGCATGGATACCTCGCGGCTGTCGAACCGATGATATTCCAGCTCCTCACTGACAAATGACATGGTCTTATCGCGACCGCTTCGTCATACGGAACTTGTTAGACGTCTATCGTTTTTGCAAGGGTACAACGACCAATTCATTCCTAGGCAGATTATGTCCAGTTACATTCCTGAAACGGATTCGCAAATTGCTTGTGGAGCTCGTAGACTGTATCGCAGATGATTGAGAGTCGTCCTTTTTGCTGACAGCACTGCGCGATAACATCCGGATTCAATTGATTGTCTGTTGCCTTTCTTTTTGCTCGTTCAAAGTGTGCAGAGTCCGTTTGGTTGAAAGACATTTTTTGCATAAGAAGCTGCGGTTTGCATTTACAGACGAATACTTAATTAAATTGACGATTGTAGAAGAAACGTCATCATTAGATTTGAGACGTTTCTGTTTGGACACAAAGTAAACCTTATGTCGTTTGTCCTACAGGTTCGGCAAGAATGCGGTCCTCCTTCAACCGTCAACGTCACAGAGCTGTACTCCCCTCGCCCCACCCCCGGGTCTGCAAGACGTGACGCCCTCCGCGCGCCTCCACCTGACGCTGAGCTCCTGCAGTTCGCTGCTTCTCTGGCTGCCAGCAAGAAGCTCTTCGCCACGCTCGCTGACAGGCTCTGCGACGAACCAGACTTCGCTCATGAGGGGAACGATGCCTGTTGGAATGGAGAGATAATTGGAGAGTGAGTATTGTGCAGTTTAAAATAATCAGTCCTCAAGCCTTATCGATCTCAAAACATTTTTACTAAGATTTTTAAGCTTTTTAAAGTTTTTTTTTTTTGCTTTCTCAATTACCGTTTGGCAAATACTTCCTGACTAATAAATGTGAATGTTGTTTGTTTAGTGTTAGTTTTCTCTCTGGTAACAACGTTTCTATAATGACTTCTCGCTCACTTGGGATACAAGAGGGTGGGTGACACTGAGTCATGATTATTGTGTCAAATATTCATGAACAGCAGATCTGAGCGCTAGTCTCTCTGCATAATATATTCTTCAAAATCCGTTCTACGTTTGATACATGATCCCCTGTCAGACCCTCATCATGACAATTAGCAGATCCTGCTAGCGTTCATTCAAAATGTATAAATCACAAACAATGTTGTCACACAGGTACACAAAAGCGCTGGTAGCATCCGCGTCTTTGAGTGATCAGCGGTACAACCCTGAAGTGACGGGAGGAGCTCCACAGGACTCACGTGTCGCTGCACTGGGAGACAGACTGCGACAGGCGAGACAGGTAACAAGGAAACCTCCTATCCATCTAGCCGCGAGATCTTGACACCACGCCGCATAAGGCAGCGCCTGCATCTAATGATAAAACACTCGTCCCTTAGCAATTTACGAGACACGCTTATTTATTACACACACCTATCAGATTGGAAGATGCAAGACATGAAATGTGTATAAATTATGATACTCCTCATCAGATTAATATCTTTGACAAGCACCATAAATGTATCGAAACTTGTTCATTAGCGGCCTTCTTGTTTATGTGCATTGATGGTATCGTGCCTTCAGATGATACATAAAGGCGTAGTACTCAGTCCTAATGGTATTTCTTGTAAACCAGTTTGCAAATTACTGTTCTAACGACTACCGCTGTCGATGATTGATGCGCTTTTGATGTTATATGATAGCTTTCTTCATTACCCGCAACAGTAGTCGATGGCTACGTATGTGTGGAGGTGTTTCTAAATGAGATGTACAAATATTAGTTTACTGTTATCTCATCTGTAATGTTCTTACCATCAATCAATATGAGAAGAAATACATTAACAGATTCTTTATGCTAATGGATCTGATAGTATCGATTCTACTTCCTTTATAGACGACCCATATGATAAACTTACTCTGGTTTCAAAATTACGGCCAAATTGACCGACGCTCAGCGTCGTCGCTTTGGGATATGTGCTGACTCAGCGCAATACGTAATTTTTGTCAAAGTTGCAGTCTACTATTTTAATAATTAATTATATTTCAAACTATTGGTACACAAAACTTACATATTTTTTCCACCCCCCAGTTGCTGGTGTCCCACTCGTGGGGAGGTAACAACCCGGCTGCAGAAGCGTTTATGCAAGGAGACGAGGCCGGAGATGGAGGGTCAGGATCTGGTAGCAGTGACGCTGATGCTCGTTATGATGACGACACCGAAGGTTCTGGATATGCTGAGGAAGGATCAGGGCTTGGACAATCTATAGGTAAGATTATTATCTGGTCTCTGTCGTGCAATTGTTAACAAAACAGTCTTGGTCGGCGGGTTTTCATGCCATAACATAACTTACCACACTTGGCAAGCGGATTGGCAAACGCAATACATAATATCATAGGACGCTGTTGTTCATTGGGAATGAACTTCATATAACTTTTTAAGCACTCACGATTATTTACACTCATTTTACTTTTTATCGGGTCTAACCCCGATAAAAAATAAAAAAGTAAAATGAATGAACTTCATTCCCTAGAATTATCTATTTGTTGAGTTTTTTGACACCCACACAGGGAGATAACGGGTTGACGTCTATGTTATGAATTCAACAAATCCTTGACCTAAATAAAGTATTAAATTATAGTTATGTTAAGATGATATTTAGGGCTACATTTTGTGAATAACAAACGAATAATGAACAATATTTTACTTTCGGTGACGACGCGACCCCATTTAACAGACTTGATGAAAGAGATCTGTCAAATAGGATTTTCTTGTTGTGAACGTTAACAGCGCGTTATTCTTAATAACGATCTTCTCACTACTAAATTATAAAACTTGTTTAATATTTTATGAGTTTATTAGCATTATTTATGGGACGTTACTGTGATATTTTATAATATGTCTTGAAATTTGTCTATCATTTATATTTTAGCGTCTCTTGGTGTTAAATTTATTTTTATTGCCTAACAGGTGGTAAAGGCTTCTCCGATGAAGATTCCAGCTACCGTCCTCCTCAGAAGCCTGTGTCCGCATCGGCTTCACCTGGGCCTGTCGTCACCTGGGCGCTAGGAGCGGCTCTACTCGTGCTATTCGGTCGCTGCCTCACTTAAGCCGACACCCAGCTAGCTGAGCCTAAGACTTTCCACTCACTAGGCCCTCCTCAGTGAGTCCCCAGGAATCTCTGTGAAGTGTGTGTGTGAGTACAACTGTACGACTGCTAACATTCGTAGTTTTAGTCTGACTTTATAAAAGACACGTGATTTTGTTGCGAAGTTTGTAGCTCGTTACGAAATTGTAGAGTGCAACCTAATAGCTAGTCCTGAATAGACGCCAGCACACGAGACGACGAACGACGGAGTTTTAATGGAATCTCGACTTAGAATATACGAAAGGCAACTTGAGCATTTTAATATATCAAATGTACAGTGCATATCAATGTGTATTCATTTTGTAAATATTTATTATCGGAATCTTCGTAGTTTTAGATGAAATTATTGTAACGGAAGCTTTACGATACTTCTGCATTTATACATTTCGAATTGACTCGCGAAATTGTCATAATAATGAAATTATATATTACTTGAAGAATCTTTAAAATTGTTATACTAGCTGGTTGGCAATAAATTTATTAAAAAGTATAACGATTAGACAAGAGTGATAAACGATACTATAAGAACGATTGTACAGACATGTATTGTATATAACTAAATACCTACTGGTCTAGGTGCTTAGGTAGTAAATATATTTTGTTGCCATATTAATATTACGAATATTATTATTTATAATATTAATTAAGTCATAATTTAATCTAATAATATTTTATGTGATACAGATAGATAATAAGTTGATTGTATTATTTATGTGAAGTGATTTTTGATTCGCTTTTGGTTCGTGAATAGAAACTACTGAAATACTCCCCAAAGAAAAGTTCTGCAAAAATCTTCACGGACCAAAAAGTATTGTCACTTTTTTGTTAATCAGTAGTCCTTGGACCGGCGCACAGAAACCCTGAGACCTGCAAACCTGCAATATTATTGTAGGTAATAGATTTACGTCTGTAATTACCTAGCGAGGTCTCCGCTAATGGAGTGTAATGGAAAAATTCCCATTATCCCGGGAAAAGCCGGCTTCCCTCACATAATGGAATATGAGAGAGCAGACTTTATTTATTTCACTACGATTCTTTCTCAGTGGAGGCAGTTAGGGAGCCATTTCTTACAGTTAACATCCTGTATTTAAAGTCAATTGAATACGGTTTTTAAATTATATTTATTTTTTAATTATTTAGAAGGTTTTCTATACGGGGTGCTATGGAAAGATTAAACCTATTTTCTAGGACATATATCTTGGATTCATATCCTACTGACACTCATATAAAAGATGAATAAAACAAGATGAATTATCATATGACCAATTTGCTACGGAATAAGCACTTTTAACAAATTTCAAGAAAAATATGGATACAAACATGGATGTATATTATCATTCCGTAGCACCCTGTATAGCGATAGAATACTGATTTGAACCAGTCACACCCAGTGTTATAAAAGTAAAAGCATAAACTGAAGACATGATTTTTCGGTCTCAAAAATACCGTCGAATAATTCGAATTAGGTGTTTAAAATTACCACAGTACGTAAAGAGATAAAATGCGTAGTTATATCAAGTTGTATTGTAAATTGCTTTAAGAGTAGCGAATATTTCCTCCGACCGCCATGAGATGGCGTCGTGGGTGTGTATATGTATTGTAGAGTCTTAATATGGATTGTTGAGAGTGTGGACCAGATGAAGAGAGCATTGTTCGCGGATATTTACCAAGTATATGTAAGTTTAAGATAATGTTACCTACACCAGAAAAATCAATTAGAAAATGAATGTACCTACTGACAAAAGATTTATGATAAAGATTTAAATTAAAAACACATACATCACCAACATAAACCCAATGAAATTGACTTCTTGGTAAATTGATGCGAACAAAAATACATTTGTAAATATTGTTGGAAGGAAGAGTGTGTTTGAAGAACGGAGAAAATTGCTGTTATATCTGAGTATATACTATGGAAATAAACTCTATACTATGTATAATTATTTTGTTTCATTAATTTTCTTTTTCGTTATATAGCACGGTATGCCTAACATCAGTGTAAATCACAATTAATTTCTGAAGATATTTAGAACAATCTACGAAAAGTAGGTATACTTTATTATAATAAATAATTTATTTTATTTAGTTATTTACTTATTTCGTTTAGGATACAACTTACTACATAGTAGAGTTACTCGTCATAGAAATTATAATAACGTAAAATATCTATGACAGCAGATAAAATAGGTAGCACAAAATAACGCTAACCAAATGTTGCATTTGGGTCATTTTTGCTCTGCCTACCCCTCTAGGGATAAAGGCGTGATTTGTGTATGTGTATGTAAATGTTGCATTTCTGTAGGAGCAGGGAACATGCATGAGGCAACCCCAACACATATTTTATTCATACAAGATCAAAGTTCATCTCTGAGTCATGACGACGGGCAACATTCTCTCTGTTGCCTGATATCTCGAAACAGATCTATTAAATTTTTTTGGAAGCTACATATAAAAGCTAATAGATACCTCTAGTTGTAGTAAAATTTGCGACGAAATTCAAAAATTCGCGAATGAATTTATTTCAGCTGCATTTCATCTCGTCTTAAAAATATTTTATCATAGTAGGTACTGCAGGTGCTACACTGAAGTTAATTTAAACTAGGTACCAACTTCCAAGAAAACAAGGAACATCTGCATACAATCTTGATTATGGATATTTCCATAAATTCCTGAAAGGAACAATACTCCATTACCCCGTAAACTGAAATTGGATGCAGATCAGCCGTAAAATGGCGCAGCTGATGGAATAAGTCAAGAGAAGAGACACACGAGCCTCTTCACGCACCATTACTTCCCAGACGAGGTCACAGATAAGAGGGCCAAGATTGATCACATACTGAAAAGATTTTCCTACCTTTCCATCTTAATCTGACAAAATCTTTGTGTAGATACGTTGAATTTGCCGTAAAAACGTATCATATCCTCGCTATATTAGAATTTATAATGAAATGAAGAAAAATCAGACAGTACCTATCAATCATCTACTTCGACTGCCAACTGCGGCCTTTCTGCTTATTGTTTCGAGCCTTTCTCTACATTATCTTTTGATGAAATAGCTCTACCGCAGAATAAAATAAACTTATCTTTTGTCAGATTTTATTGTTCGTACATTGAATGTGAAATCGCAACATCAAACGGGATGGGCAATGGAACGAGTGCCAGCATTTCACGAGCCATTTGGTCTGTGAGGTCGCTTACGATTGCGATTGATTACGCTGAAGAGATTTTGTCCTATGACTATGACAAACGTTTTGTTATTCGAGTCGAGAGTCTTGCCTACCTGTCAAGCGTGGCATAGTTTTATTAATTGCCACGCCACCAAAAGGCCATGCTAATGACAAAGAGAAATCTTATCTTTTTATTACATTCAAGGAAGCGTTTTTGACGTCCTATAAACAGTAACATTTAACAGAAGAAAGCTCGCAGATTTAGTGATTGAAAGCAATAGCCCGATCTGCATTTAATAAATACTGGATGTCTCAAGCGAGACCTTTTCCTTCAAATTCAAAATCAATAGTTTGTTGAATGAGAAAGGACTCCCATAGTTTGACCCCCTTGATAAGTAGTTTGATAGTTACTTAACATCCAAGTTTACGTATGACCTACTTCGATATTAGTTAAACAGTGAAATTGACTTCCTTGTTTGCCAATTACTAAGGTACCAAATATCTTTGGTGAACGTTTTTAAAAATCTTACGAAATCAAAATGATATAAGAAAACATTTTTCTATCGTATCATAATAGATAGATATTTTTATCTTTAAATAATTCAAAACATTGATATTCTTTATTAGCTTCCCAAAATAATTTCATAATACAAACGTGAATCAAAATTTGTAGCCATTCTAACTTGTGCATTGAAATTGTCATGTTGCTTGTAGCGAGTGCTAATAGGAGCGCTTCGACTGCAAGTTGTCTGTAAACTGCTGTGAACTTGTACTGCAGTGACTTCAGCTCGGAGTTCCAATTTTATTATTGGTTCGTGTTGCTAGTCTGGAAGCGATATAAACGTAGAATGTACAGGACAAACTGCTTTTCTTACCTTACCGGTCACACTAAAGGATCCAGGAGAGAAAGCTGAGACATCAATGTATTGTAGTTTAGGTGAAGAAATACTCGGTGATGAAATTCTAAACTGTAACATGTCTCTATGCAGCTTACCAAAGTGGCAGCAAGTGGTCCAGCTCAATAGAAGCGGAACTTCGATTGAGTACAGACAGATCGATAGTTGTAAAACTTAGTTCAGTTTAACTCTTGTATTGTTGCTTGCTTTCAAAGGAATACAATGTAAGTTGTTATTGGTCCCTATACGAATGGTTGTCTACGATTGGAGTTTCTGCCATGCTGAACTAGGAGCATAAAAACACCTGGCTTACTGAAATCTACTACTAGAGAGACCCCAGGAGATCAGCGTTTTGGAGTTTAGGCGGTGGGTTGACGATCTATCACTACAGTACGTAATACAAATTCCTAAGTATCTTAAAGGCATTTCGACATCTCGAAATTATAGACGTAATTTTGTGTATAGTAACTAGATATCTTATTCAACCTCAACATAATGCTATCATAGATCTTTTAAGTATTTCATATTGCGTGCTTGATAATACAGTAAAGTTACTCCACCTTTTAGCATGAGATAGATAAATGGCGAGTAATAATGTTGATTACGATACTATTATGATACTATTCTCTATAATACACCCACGGAGGACTATCATCCTGCCTACGCGTATCGTTTATTTCACGTTACGATAATCCTACACACTCCAACCCAGGGTAACCTACTAAGTACATTTTCTGAAAAGTTACTCATTAATTAATATACTGGGCAGAGCTACCGCCGTATCTGCCGTATCAATTATACGGGGCCCCCGGGCTATAGGGCCCCCCGGGCTATATGGGCCCCCGGGGCCCTCGGAACAAGGTGCCTCACCCTCAATACCAAATTAATATACCTACCTCTATTAACGTGAAAATTAGTAATAAATATAACTTAGGTACTTCGAGTACCTAGACGGCCATTGTCAACACGAGTCAATTCAAGCAAAATAAAGCACACAATAGTGTATTAGGGAAGGAGAAACAACGACGAATGAATAAATACTTACCTACTTCTTCATTTGTTATCCCAGTTCAGGAATTGATAAATTTCCTAGTAGTTTGCTTTGCAGTTTCCACGAAATAGGCTACCAACGTTTAATGCTCCAAGCTACCAACACTAGCTACTGTAAATAAGCTTGTTCCTAGATAACGGAGTTCTGACTAGAAACTACACACCACTTCCAGCGGAGTTACATAAAGACATCAATGGAAAATTGCATCCTTTGTTCAGGTTTCTTCCTTAATATGAAGGAAATAAATTACATTTTACTGATTAACTCCGCTTTAAAACGGGACAGAGAGAAGTTTGTAAATGCAGTTTTAGATTAGATTTAATTAAAAATCCTAGTTATCAAAATCGACAAGAACAATAAAGCATGTGATATCTTTCTCTACAAATGAGCAGACCATATTGTCATAGACAGACTCAAGTGCGTGTAAGATGATACCGCGTAGCGCAGTAGCGCGTGCGCACCTGTCACCTTACTATCCACACAACGCGACACTAGTGACATGTTTCACTTAACACTGCAGCTTCTCAAACTGAGGGTGACTGGTTACCTAACACACCTGTGGGGGCCAAGCCAACAAACTAAAGGTGTCTGTTAGGGTATGGGCGTTAAAAAGTTGGTCTCATAATATCCATATCATATCTATATTCCAACAGCCACTGCGACCTTTTATATTTTATTGTGGTGACTTGCGCGGTTGGTCTTGCTTGTAAACAAGTGCTTTTACTCTGTGCAAATCATGGAGTCAATTACCAGAACACATTGATAAACACTGTCATAGAGTGGTCCGCTGAGTATGACGCGGAAATCCCAGCTAATATTCCTGCGGTGAGTGCGGTTAGGCTTGCTTGTACACAAGGTGCTTTTACTCTGTGAAGATCACATGGGGGGTTCGTTTACTAACATGTTGAGAAACACTGTCATAGAGTGGTCCGCTGAGTATGACGCGGAAATCGCAGCTATAATGTTCCTGCGGCGACTGCGGTTAGGCTTACTTGTACACAAGTGCTTTTACTTTAAGTAATGTGATACCTCGTTTAAGTCTCACTGTTAGACACATTTTCCGTTGCTATCTGTAGACAGTTAATTCTCAGGTGCCTATATAAGTTTATAGGTATGTACTTAGGTATATTTTCCTGGAGATAACTTATTTTCTACGTTCAGTTTATTTTACATTATACATCATAATTATTATATTTACATTATACATCATCATTAGTCATCGAAACTGAACAACTTACGCCAGGTTTTTCAGGAAACTAAAAAATGTTTTGACTTTTCGCTACAAAATTACTACCTCGATCAGACAATTTGTATGGAAAAGCCAATTTGCTTTTAATTTCCTGAAAGAATTTCGTGGTGAAAATGGTTCAGTTTCGTTGACTGAGCAACCCCTATCAGTTTGCGGGAAGCTGTCCCTTAAACTTCCCTGTCCCTTAAAGCTTTTACCTGCATAGCGCGAGTAAGTATTAACTTCAAAATTTTACGAATTTTAAATATTTTCATACATAGGTATATTACATTAAAGCCGCAAATAAGTAGGTACCTACTATTCTATGTACTATATAGAAAGGTAGTTAGCTGCTAAAAGTACTTAAGTACTTTTTTTACCCAACAATTTAATTTATCTAAGTGCTTTCACACTCCAATCGCGCCAGTCCAGTAATAAAATTTGTACAAACAAATTAAGTTTTCGCAAGCTTTTAGAGCATTACCACGAATTTAAACACGAACAGGCAAGTACTTAAGTAACTGTTAACTATTTAATGCAGACCTTCCATTAGACCACATACCTGAGTATTTTGCAAACAACATGCATAACGTAGGCCCGTATTTATAATCAGCTCTTGAGATTGACAGCGAGTTTCAGTTCGTATCAGAAATGTCATTTCAGTACAAAACGGACTGTCAAATCTACACTTAATATTGCTCTCAATATTGAGATCGCTTTATAAATACGACCCGTAGTGTGGTGACGTCTGAAAAAAAGAAACAAAAGTCTTAGAAGAAAGCCAGTATAGGTACCTACAGAAGGCACGCGCCACGAAATCTAGATGACAAATCTATGAAGGCCAATAAAAAAAATACCAAGTCTTAACGAGCGGCAACTAAGCATACGGCCCATCTGATGGTAAGTAGCACCGTAGCCTATAACCACTATTACTACCCCACCAGGATCAAGTGGAACAACAGAGTGCATTGTAGATCGTCTCATCTCAGTGCGATCGCTTCTGCTTTGTGGCATAAATAAGCAGAGGGGTGGTACTGGGGTGGTATTTCTCTAGACGGGCTTTGCACAAAATCCCTACACAAATGGTACAGTATAGGTAACCCTGTATGGGTATAACCGGATACGCTAACATAGCAGTAAGCTTGTAGTCGAAGAGGGTGGCAGAGGTCGCAGTGTCGAGTCGTGTCACCCGTGTCTCCGGACTACCGGTTCAGACTGCCGATACACATGCCACATGCCCGATAAGTCGACAAGCAAGTCTTACCATGTCGACAAGCTTGGAGTAAACCGCATTGCATAGTAGATGATAATAGTGTGGTTTTCCAATCCACACAATAATTTTACGCAGATTTCATACCCTTTCCAGACATTAGATAAACAGTATAGGCAGGAAATCAAATCAACCAACTATTAACAGCTTAATAAAATAGGCATTCCTTTCCAACTAAAATATTATTATATTATATCCCACCGCAAAATCGCAATATAATTAATATTAATCGCCCATTAATTAGATCTAATGAACATAAACAATAAACGTGGAGATAAAACGCTGGAATCAAAGGGTCCATATTGTGCGCGCAATAAAATAATTACAAGCAGTCTGCGCCACCGCTGACTCCCCGGTGAATTCAAATTGAATTTCGAACAAATTAAACGGCCCTGTTTTGAATTCTGTAGATTATATCGGACGCGGTCGTTAATTTAAATGTATTAATAATTTTAGTTTTATTCAAATGACCTACGCTTGCCTATAGAACACTCCCAACATGCAATCCGTCCCGCAATAACTTTATGTAGAGCCCCGAACCGAAATAGCTTTTAAATCAGTGCCCGTAAAACCACAAAGCGACGGAATTGCGTAAGCACTCCCTTTGAACGATCCTCTGTTTTGCAAGTGTAATAACTTGAAGTGGTACAATTATAACCTGCCATCCCATTGGCCTTACGGACGAGGGCTATTTCAGTTCTCCCTTCAACATAAGAAGCTAAAAGCTCGTAAACAAAGCAACAACGCCGTAAAAATATTGGAGTGGGCCGCGCGAAGGGATATTACCCCAAGTTATTATCTTTCAGCGTGTTTACTAAATATTTACGAGGGGGAATTCCACTTAAGTTTAAAAAGCAATGCTATGAATAAATCTCGGCATTATGTTTAGTATGCTGGCTCTGTACAAAATGAATCGCATTTCCACTAATATCGCCCCGAAGAAAAACCTCGCTTTAATATTCAACGCTGATTTATTCCAAGCTTTACGAGCCCACATTGGAAATTTGCTGGAATTCAAATTTTACCGAGAAAATTGTAGATAGGGTCAAATCTATTTATTAGCATAACTCGATTCTCCTAACGTTAATTTGGTTAATTGACGTCTTTTTAATTAATTAAGTGCTAATTACTTGGAGATAAATCTGGATAGAGATAAATCTTTGTGGTCATTTCCATTTGTCACGGTTGTCTGCTCTCAAACAGAAAATAGAATACTTATGTTATGAGGAAAAACACTATTTTTATTCTTAACTAAACATTTCGTTCTTTTAACTATATATAGGTAATACCTACGTATTTTAGCAGAATTAACGAATTTAACGACCAATTTGTTTTACAGTGAAACAAAAAAGCATCAACAACTACAGCTCTAAGTTGTCAACCATGGGGTTGTCACCAATCGCACACTCTGAAAAACAATGAATCATATTTACATTAAATCTCGTGTAATTGTGATGAAGAGCGTGTGTTACTGAGTCAACGATCCATATGACTCAATGTCATATATCAATTACTATGATTCAATACCTAATTACCATCTGTCAGAGTGACGAAATAGCTCACATCCTTAATAGAAAACGTGAGAACAGCGGCCTGGACTCTCAGCTAAGTCCCGCTACAATCCGCAACATATTTCAACCCCACCTTTGCATTGGAAACCAACCTTGTATGAAAGGCTAGAGAGAAATCTAAGGTAGCCTGAGGTATAAAATTTTTGGTGAGTGATCGTACATCTCGCGATGTGTGATCATCAAGATTGATGAGATGTCGCGCGACCAAATCGGCTCGTTTGTCGACCGGTCGCGACTCGCAGTGGCAAGTGACAAACCAATTAAAGTTGTGCGCCTCATGAGAATATAATATGGTAAGTATGGTATGACTTTATACTTAGGGCCGTATTTAAAGTCAGCTCTCAAGAGTGACAGCGAATTTGAGTTTGTATCAGAAATGTCATTTCAGTACAAAACGACCTGTCAAATCCAAACTTAATATTGCTCTCAAGCTTGAGATCGCTTTATAAATACGAGCCTTAGATACAAACAAGCCCGATGGCCCGCCCGCAGGAGGTTGTGGTGGTTCGAATCCCACCACGTTTTTTTCTGTTTGCGAATTTCATATGTACGCTTTTACGATAAAGGAAAACATCCTGAGGAAACTTGTACTGTACCTACACATCTACGATAAAATTTAAAGGTTGTGTGTGAAGTCGACCAATTCGTGATGTCTAAGGCCCGATCATCATCATCAACTCATAAGGCTTGTGCCCCTCGGTGGAGAGGTAGATGTATATGAGTTGATGATGATGATGATTATTTTATAATATGGTTGAATTAAACGGTGTAGTAGACTACCAGATAGTAGGTAAGAGCTGGACCAATTGTAATAAGTGGGTGACTGATTTAAGAACAATTTGGGACTAGAAATATGATAAAATAAATTCGTTTTGACTGTCAAAATATAAACCGGAAAATTGAAATATAGAGTCGCTTGTGTGGCAGAAATCAATTATTCAATGCGGTTGATTATTGGTCACTATAAAATGTCCAATCTGATTGAAAATACTCGGAAATGGCTCTAATTCCGTAAGCCTACAAATAATTCAAGCCTATACTATGCGGCTTTGCGGTCGAATTAACATCATCAGTTGAACTAATAATTTGGCCACAATCAAAATAGATTTATCATCGGAATTCTAATTTAGATAAATTAGTCACACGAGGGAGCCATAAATCCTACACATTGCCCAACAAATTCAGCCTTGGCAAATAATTCCCATTCATATTCCTTTGAATCGTAAAATATCAATGTAAAATAATTATATTCAATTTAAAGTAGCATGTTTGTTCCAAGTTGATTGAGTTGATTGATATGTATTATGTCTTAATAGAAATCACTGGTGCTTTAATAATATTTATTTTTTAGAAAAAAATAAAAGAAATACTAGGCGTCTAAAAAAATAAACACCCATTTATATTCCATTACTCACTTAATGCCTTAGACAGACAAGTTGTGGGTGGCAATATTCTCAAAAGCAGCGATAATTATCTGGAGAAAGCAGGCACAAAAGTTTTATTTCACAATAGCGTTTATATTTAAGAACGCACTTTGTGAACAAATCACGTTGGTGTGCGTGAGGTGCGCAAGAGTTGAGTTCACGTCAAATGCGGTGATGAGACCCACGGCCATTGCAGCCAGTCTAGGATGAACTGGGATAAATTTTAAAATATGAGCAGTAAGGTAAACCAGATTTGTTTAGTTGGGTAATGGTAATGAACCTCCAGCAGGTCAGGCAGCGCTGGTGCACCACGTCACCACCACCCACTGCAGATGCGATCTATTGTCTTGCGCCTGCGCTTATCGGCCCATTATTTATAATGACTGAGGTACTGCACTCACGAGCTACTCCTACGCACCGTGCATCGGATATGAAACAGCTATTTTTATTGGTATTTAATTAGATTCCAATATGAACAATAAAGATGTCTGATTATCGTGATGATTATCATCAGAGATTTAAAGACAATCACTTGATGGTTATTGGTGATTAGATTATCTTTAGAACTGTGGCGCCAAATAGCTTGCTTCGTTTACGGGTGGGTGTATAGGAAATGTGGGAATGCCAGTTAGTTTAGGGTTTCTTAGGCTCGTATTTATAAAGCGATCTCAAGTTTGAGAGCAATATAAAGTATGGATTTGACAGCTCGTTTTGTACTGAAATGACATTTCTGATACGAACTCAAACTCGCTGTCACTCTTGAGAGCTGATTATAAATACGGGCCTTAGTCTTAGGTTGACTTGGGCTCGCCACATCGTCAATAAAAGTCAGTGACAGATCGCTTCTGGTATAGACTAACTAGAGTCAAGATAAAACCCATCGCAAATTAAAAACGTTTATTTATTGCATTACTTATATTATCACTACTTGCATTCCTTTTTTATTGCATTGTACTTACCGATATAATCTCGTTAAACTTCTGAATTAAAAATATTTTCCATTACTCTCAATTTAATAATTTAATCTCTTTCAATAAACGTGAGAAACTATTTATAATCCATAATTAGTTATTAAACTAAATCCCCTGTAATCCAAATGAATACTGCTCATCCCGTTTCTAAGGCCCGTATTTATAATCAGCTCTCAAGAGTGACAGCCAGTTTGAGTTCGTATCAGAAATGTCATTCCAGTACAAAATTACCTGTCAAATCCGCACTCAATATTGCTCCCAATCTTGAGATCGCTTTATAAATACGAGCCTAATACCCTCCTACGCCGATGCCTACCTACGCCTAATTTTTACAGCATAGGTACTTAAAAAGAAATCAATTAGAATGGTATCGCTCGGGAATCAATGTTACAAAGGCGTATTGACACGTGTCTCGTAGGCGGCACACGCGCAAGTAATAAGGTGTGTAAACGACAGCTTACTGCAAGCAAACTGATAAGGATCACTCAGCCAACGCAACTGAACAACTTTCACCAGGAAATTCTTTCAGGAAACGAAGTAAAAAAATTGACTTTCCCATACAAAATTATCATTTCGATCAGACAATTAGGGAAAGTAATTTTTTTCTTCGTTTTCTGAAAGAACTTCACAGAGAAAGTTATCCAGTTTCATTGACTGAGCAACCCCTATAAATTTGCGACAAGATATCCGTTGCACCCTGTATATTTCTCTTCGGCTTCATTAGGCCTCTCCTAACTAAGGCAAGATACTGAGTCCGGTTTCAGCTCTTTTCATCCAGTTCCTGCCAGCCACCAATCGTAAGGCACCATGGCAGGAGAGCATCCCACGCTTCGTTTGCCTAAACGTGGTCTCCATTCGACAACTCGTCTGCTCCATCGCCCATCGGTTCTGTGACCTGTGGTCAGCCCATTGCTTGCTCATTCCAAGAGATGAATTATGAATTAAACTTAAACCACATCCAAGTTTTTAAATTCTGGGGATACGACTAAGCAAGACCTAACGTGCCACCGAAATGATAAATATTGAATGCTAACGGCGTAATAATTAACGTTCGACATTTGATATATTTAATGGGCCTTTCTTCACGTCTGTTGGTCTAAGCTCGAATAAATCACAAGAAATGTTTGTTCGTGACACCTGACTCGTGGGCGGCTGCGTGTTTAACGTGGACAGAATGAAAAGTTCTAAATAGGTACTTTGTCTGACAAATGTGATTCATTAAGAACGTTTCTAGTTCTTACACACTTAGTCCTATATATTTTTAAGCTTAGCTTTTATCCGACTCTATACTTCAACTCACAGTTGGCGTTCAAATATGTCGTTGTGTTGCGCTGTATTAATGGATTCTTCTACATTACGACAGTTTGACTTATAACGGTGTAGTTAAAGTACCTATATATTCTATATTCTTCAGTATTAGGTATTTTAAACAATTAAACTCACAAAAAAGTGATTTTCAAATAATTTCGAAAGAGTGAAGGGTCATAGCCTCCCCTGACCGGCCCACTCTACACGCGCGGCCATTAAAAATAGTCCTCTGTCGTAAATATGGCTCGTCGGTCCGTCGGCTGCGCCCGCCCACGGCATGCCGCTTCAATTTGTTTTACGTTAATCTATCTACTAACCTATGATCAAATAACAACAGATATAGTATTCCGTTATGTATATGATCTTACAAAAACATTGACCATATTGACCATTCACATTCATTCACCATTTGCATTTTTTTTATGTCAAATTAGTAGCCAAGCTTCAATTAGCTATCTATCACCTCTGAATTTTGGCTTAAAAAGCTTTGACACAAGCCTCCGAAATATATGATAAGATATATGATGAGAAGATGATAAACTTAAGAAAATATTTGGAATCGATAAGTAACAGCAAAAATATATCTCAAGTCCATAATTTTAACCACACCTCTTTAGTTCTTTAATCTGTTCACTAGAAATGTGATGAATGCTTTTGTTAAGCTAATGAGCGTCGTGAAATGATACATAATCAATAATTATATAGTGTTACAGAGTTATGACTGCGCACGCGCCGACAACGGCTCGGAGTTATGGCCCTCGACGCCTACTGATGTGTTTATCTTGAGAAATACTATGATTTAGTGGCTTTTGAAATAGTCAACATTCGTGGAAAGTAGAAAATAAAATTAGTAATTTGAAGTGATATTCTTTTTAACTAATATAAGATTTTTAGCATATTTTTTGTCGTAAGTATGTTTCTTAGGAAAAGTTTTTGAGTTTCATGGGAGTATTAGGCTCGTATTTATAAAGCGATCTCAAGATTGAGAGGAATATTGAGTGCGGATTTGACAGTTAATTTTGTACTGGGATGACATTTCTGATACGAACTCAAACTCGCTGTCACTCTTGAAAGCTGATTATAAATACGGGCCTTATACTTCAAGATGCATATCCCCTTTCTGTTACACCCTATATATTCTGTGCCTGTGGATAAGCCTGGCTGAAATATTATTCATAAGCAGTAGTAGACACTGCAAAAGCCCGCCTTTCCTTGTAGACGAATTTAGTCTCATTTACTTGATTATCTGTCGAAAATATTTTACGTCATATTCAGGATCCAAGATTTTAAGCGGATATTTTACACGTATATTTTATAGAACAAGAGTGATTGATCGTATCCGAAGTTCATTGCCCGCGCCCGTACCTAAAAACAAAAATGGGATTTGGGAGCCTGAAAGGATTTGAGTAACATTTTTTAGAGGTAAATTTCATGAAAGCGAGGCCGTGTAAAACTTTTTATTCCATTCAGACAGTTCCATTTTATTTATCCTTATTTCTCAGCATTTATTGCTCCATATAGGTGGCACATTCCCATTTATGCAAAGTGGGTATTATGTAATGATTTAAAGCGCAGCGGCCGCTAGACCCCTGTCCCGTAGGTCACAGATCTGGATTAGAGTCGATTCCGTAACTCGACCCACCTTGCATGTAAAAATCTAATCACTGGAGTTTTAAAAATTGGGACTTGCTAATAATTGGTTTGCGACGTCTGCGTGCTCTCTGTCGTTGCTGCTATAATACTTGTCGGTTGTCAAAAAAGTGGTTAATCGTCGTGCTGTAAGTACAAATATCGCAAATAGGTATATGTGAAAATAATCGCGAGTGCTTCAAAAGTTATATAGCAAACATAGAATTGGATGACATAACTGAGATATTTTCTTCTACCGTAGTACAACAAAAAGTTACACGCATTTCATTCACGGCACGGTTTCAGTTGCGTAATCTCCTCTAATCTAGGTCTGTGCTTGTCCTGCAGATCCTGACCGCTTCGGTTGGCCTGAGTAATGTGACGTCACAAAGTAAAACCAGGAACCAACCGGCGGCTTATGAAAATACCCACTTTGACTTTGACTGAGCTCAGTTTCAGACGCTGGAGAATTCTATGCTGAAACTCCGGCTATTAGTTCAGCTCGCTTTGTCAATGGAAAATGGGAGGGAATGGGAAGTTTTTAGATTGAACATCACTATTCTAAGAGGCTTTTCATGATGTCAGAAATTGTATATCATAGTGAACCTACCTATTTATAATGGTAAAAGTCAAAACTGTTTCAAATAAATATTACCCAAAATTTGCGCTCGGCCTATTAAAGTAAAGAGTAAAATATTTATACTCTTATGTCTTGGCCGGATTACCTCATCGCATGGCATAGCTACTAAAATTAAAACAGCATCAAATTAATTAATTACAGCCATTGAAACTACATTTAAATTTCCGGGCTGAAAAGACTTGTATTATTTTATTGCAACACATAAAACATGATTAACCACTGTTCTAATTCTCGTTCTAATGTAATACGTAGTATCTAGACAGTACTGAGAAAGTAGCAATAAATTAAATGAGTAGGTCTCATAAACGTTGAGAGCTAAGCTGCTGGCCACTTGCCCTAATGAAACTGTAGTTAAATCAGTAAGAACGAGGAAGCTTGTAATGTGATCTTTAGAACGAGAAGTCAGCTGTTGCTGCAGACCTCTTGGTAATGGACTTCAAAGAGTTGTAGCTAGCTACATTGCGTGGTGTGGTATTTACATTTGCTTACTTTAATGCTTAGGATACCTAATCCTTTGATGAAAGTAGAGATTGGTCAGGGAAACTCGAACCCTACTCTTGCTTGACTCTGGCACTCTTAGTCTACTACTGGCGATCGAGATAGATGATAATGGTTCCTTTAGGTAGGTACTATTTATTATTCTGTGAGAATGGCACGAAGCCATTTGGAGTTATCTTCTACGCCACCACTTACCTACTTACCACGTGTCGTAACCTAAATCCAGAAACTTCAAAAATATTTTTTTGCAGTCAGTAGCGAAATGAGCAGTGTATTGCAAAGTGTTTATAAACACTGTGGAAAGATTATTTTGTGAAATGTGCTGTGGTCTATATCTATAATCCTGGTAGGTAGTTGTATGTTGAACAGAAAATTAGTGAACACTTGCACAGAACACGCGATCAAAGAACAACATGATCACGCTATTCATTATTTCTAAGTCTATAGATTTTGTGAGATCGACCAAACAAACTGTATTCACCCGAATCAACACCCTATAACATTGTGTTTTTCAGCCTGCACTGGTTTTCTTATGTTTAGTTTCTTTGGGAATTTGCATGCGGTTATGACTCCTGTGTTTACCTAGTGCGACTGCAAATAAAGTAAGTTAGTAAGGCTCGTATTTATAAAGCGATCTCAATATTGAGAGCAATATTAAGTAGGGATTTGACAGGTCGTTTTGTACTGAAATGACATTTCTGATACGAACTCAAACTCGCTGTCATATTCGCTCGCTGATTATAAATACGGGCCTTAGTTAGTTAGTTCAGCTACGAATTTTTTTTTACTACACCCAGTACCAACTAATCCATGCAACAAGTAGATCGGTAGACCGTCAGGCGGAATCGGCTCGTCGCCGGTCTGTCTGCGAGCGTTGACCCTCAATCTCCCGCGTCCAGGACTCGCAGACATTACATCATCATGATATGCCACAGATTATTGCAACCTATTAATGTCTCTATTAAGGGCTTGCAGTTGCTGCCCATCTGTCTGTCTGGTCCACTTAGAATTAGACATCACGTACATTGTAGTGACCATCTTCACACTGGTATCTAATGTAATTGAAACTGTTCCTAAAATTAAAAGGAGGAATATCTTTAGGATAAGGTGGTAACAAAGCACATTTAACATTTCCTCAAGAATCGATGTGAGTAGAAACCTAACTATCTACTATTTAGCTAACCTATATGCGTCAAACCAGGTGATGATGTCTCGCGATAGCCCAGTAATAAATCTGGTACTCTATGCATGCTTCACGCTACTATTCTCATAAAGGTATACAGGAGCATCAACGACACTTCTTACGTCTTTTTAAGCAACCCATAATCTGGAGCTAAGAAGGTCAGAGTCCGGCGTGGTAGAGGCACTTTAGCCATAGCTAAATGGACAAATCTTGATAGCTATATTTTTTACTAATTACCCGCAAAACTGGCTGTTCAGGACGTGTTCAGGTAATTTTCCGTCTTTTGTTAGACCATTATGTCATAAAAAGATAATTATAATTTAGATTCGGAATTTATCTGTGGTGTAGGCTTGTGCTGTGTTTTATGGGTTCGGGTCATAATATTGAAAGGAAACACATCGAATGTCGTTTCATCGAACACTTTGTATCGAAGGGTCGCTAAATAAAACGTGCTTTATCGAAGGTACCTACGCGTCTTATTAAAGCATTCTACATCGAAAGTGTCTTCATCGAATCATAATAAAATGTTCATAATATAGCATTTGACTCGTAGAAGATTTACTATATCAATGTCAATATGACAGTTTGTCTTTCTTGTATCTTGTATATTAATATTTTGACGACGGATGGATGTATGAAAAGTCTCTTTAATAAGTCAGTCTCTTTCATGGGCTAGGTAGAGTATGATAGAGTTCTTTTCTAGGTCGCAGGTAAAGCCGCCAGGCTAAAAGCTAGTCAGTAGTAGTAGTGTGCCTATCTAATGAAGTTATTATTTCAACACGTGAGACTAATTAATATCCTGCATTTAATATACAGGATATTAATACTAAAGTCAATCAACTGCTTCCGCAATATTCGTATTCTCATCGCCTGTGTTTATAACACTAGATGATGGTGTTCACTTTAATTAATTGTAGCCAATATCCGTATGAAGCCACAATAAAACTATAATTAAGTTAGGATCATATAAATTCTAATCAATTTATTTTTCTTACCTACACATCAACCAACAATTAATGTACGACAAAACTGCTTTTGCGTTTTTATATTTTTTTAAGTAAGTAGTTCTTGTAAGCTGGCTTTTCCACATTATTTTCGGACAAATCAGAAATAAAATAAAATATTGTATTAAATTAGTTAAAATCGTAAAATGCCTATAAACTACCTATGAAATTATATCCGTCTATAATTTCCCTTTAAATGAAAATAAAGATATGCGAATCCAACCAAAATTCTCCTGAAAATAAGTAAGTCATCGTCCGAACCGTTCTAAATTGGTCAAATTATGTAAAATTAAAATCTTACCCGCCAAAACACCGCGACCAATCGACTATAAACTTTCGTGTCACGCGCCTGGTGCGCGCCTGCGCTCTGCCCACCTTTGTTCTATTTTTCTTTTTAATTATTTGTTTATTCTTTTGTGCCATGTATTGTCCCAACGTTATTGCTGACATCAATAACGGTTATTTTTTTGAAGCTATGTCATGTCACTTTAGTTGCGGTCGAAACCTGTAAATAATTTGTGAAACACCGGAGACAGTTTAGTGCGTAGATCTGTTTACCCTCTGGACACCCTGTACCTAAATGTTTCGCTCGTGTTTTTTTTTATTCATTAAGAGTCATTAATAAATACTGGAATAAACACAACAGCTAGCGGATATCTTTGATTTATAATACCAATAAAATAGCTAAAAGTTTTAACGTACAAGAAAACCGTGTTCTTTTCTATTGACAATTTACAGCTTATACCGCTTATCAGTGATATAAGTAGTTTACAAAGTGTGAATTAGTACAACTTCAACTTCAAACTGTATAATTCGAGAATTAAGATAGAGTCGACCGTTTAAATATCCAAATTTGTCGGCCGTGTATCAGCTTTTCGATAAATTCATTTCTTGTAGCGATTATCATATAAATATCATAATAATAATTTTTCCCTGCTGGACTGGGAGTGATAGAAAAACATTAAATTTGCCAGCTGCATCACGGTCATGCTCTATAAATCAGGTAAGGGATACGATGTTTTCAGTATTGTAATTAAGGCAATGGGCTGACAACCTGTCACTATAGCAATATACAGATCTATCTGGAATAACCCTCAAAACTTGTCAGACGTGGCGGAACGACCTTTGTTTAGCTCTGCCTACCCCATTAGGAATAAAGGCTTAATTATATGAATGGATGTATTATCATATAAAATTGGTTGGTACAAAAGCTAACGGTGACCTCTGGGTCAGTTTCGAGTCTAAACTTTTAATAAGATTATATTTTATTGAGTCTACTTTTGTTAAAAGAGCATTTTCGACCGACAAGACGATAAAAATATCGATATATTAGCATAATAGCTTTCATAGATTAAAGTAATACAGTTTTGTATATAACGAACCGACGACGCCAGGAGCTTTAGCGCCCGTATATTTCATTGTTGCTATCATTTAATTTTCTTATACCATAGTTGCTATAAGCAAGTATAAAGGACTCGTCGAGACAAAGAGCTGAACGTAAAACTTCCTTTTTAGCGAGTCCGATTGACAGCGTAAAAAAATGGGATCCTCGCCTTCAGGCAGGAAGATTTATGTCAATTATTTGCTAATAACGAGGCACAAGCACATATATCATTCATTGTTATATCACACTAATAATATTAACAATTGTTTGTGTTTGGATTAACACTTTTTCGCACGCTTAGATGTAGCATAGCTGAAATAACCCTCCTTTGCGTTGCGCAGTCGGAAACAAATAGGGGGTAGAGAATCCAGTATAAAAGCATGACTGTGACGATTAATAATATTCCCACGCAGGTAAGTACGTCGCTAAATTATCGTGATACCAGCTACACCATACCACGAGGTGTTAATATTAATTACCCATTACAAAAACACATAAATTGCGCTGCCGAAGAGTTTTATCGCTAGAATCAGACGGTAAACTCATTTTAGCAAACTGGTTCCATAATTAAAATCCTGTGTTCCGCGGCAGGTACCCGATGGTGCAGCTGATAAGTAAACCGGATAAATTGCATTGCCTATTTTAGTTGAAGGTGCAATCATTTGTTCAAGACAATCGTAAATAGTCGGATTGCTTTGCATCTGCGTCTGACCGGTTCTATTGGTCCTCAATATGAATCATTCCTGCAAATCTTTACTGGGGAATATCTCCTTTCTGTACTGCACTTCTGCAGCTAGGTAGGTATATCTTCTTTTTATGCATGCACGTCAAATACCCCGGCGACATTGACATTGTGAAAAGTAAACTTTAAGTATACTATAAAGCAGAAAACTAAAACAATTTACTTAAAAAATCATGGCAAGGAATGTATTCTTTAATCCAACAAATGCGATACTGCAGTCTGCCCAGACTTTGCTTCTGCAGCAGCAACTTCTACAGATCTCTACTTTCATCACAATTATTCCTTATCAGGGGTCTAACAATTCTGTTCGCTATTGCTAAGCACTGTAAGTAAGTAAACACGTCCCAAATAAATATGTCATGTAGAGATACCATCTTCTTATCCGACCGCTTTCTATCATATAATTAATGTGCTCCTCTAATGGGTGTTGGTGGTATCCGCCAATATAACATAAGATATGCGTTTAGTGCAGATAAGATATGCAAATATATTATTTTATTAGTCTCGGTGGACAAAAAGACATGTTAATAAGCCAAACAGGTGTAGCGGATGCATAAAGGATCTTATGAAGTAAATAAAACGAAGGAAAAGATTTAAAGTAAGTATGTCGCTCATTATTTCAGATACGGTGGTCTCTGGGCATATTTTTAGACTCCGTTGAAGATACTCACTGAAAACAAATGTATTACGTTGCAGAGAAATTACCTACATAAAAGTATGCGAATGAAAATAATTGTAAAAGGAAAATAATATTGAAATAGCTGGCAGAATTGCCCAATTCTCAACAAAATGTTTCCATCTGAAAATGTCTATAGTAATTAAATTATCTCGCCTATATAAAACCAGATTCAGAAGATCATTTAAAAGATCCAACATAACAACTCTGTAATGAAATAATGAATAAATTATTAAAGTAATCGATTGTAATCACAATATGGATATGGTATACGCAAGGTGTAATGGTAAACACGACCTTGTGATATATGGACAGTCTAATTGTTTTTTTTTTTTCATTACAAGGACATACGATGAGCGATGTACGTATAAATTATACCTACTCGTTAAAAATGGTATAAAATGATTGATTGTATTCGACAACAGGGTGGTTTTCCAGGTTTATGTATAAACAGTATGTACCTGTGCTAGCACGAGCCGTTAAACTTACACAAGTCTTAATAGAAAAGGACTCGAAAACATTTGTAATAGGCATCTTGACATAAAGTTTCTCCAAATTATTCTAATAAGCTTAGGTATACCTAAACTATCTTTATATTTATATTAAATATTTAAACCGCTAATTTACAGATATTTATAGGAGGCAGTCTATCCATAACTTTATTTTGCATAGAAACAAATGATTCAATCGACCCTCAAACATTTTTTTGCTTTGCGAATGTGTTTTATACTTGGGTTTTATGTCTTCTATAAATTAATCAACATCTTTTATTCCAATCAATGATAATTAAACATATCGGGCAATATCTGAATCATCGACTGATGATATCACCGCAGACCATCGTTTGATCTTACTCATTCTATAAAAAAAGGAAGAGAAACAAAACTTAAAAGGCAAAACGCATAAAACGGAGCAAAATGTGCTAAAGAAAACAAAAATAAGGAATTTGAGAACAATTTCTGCAAATTTCAATTTACTGCGGTAATATTTACGAGCAGAGTGGACGTTAACTGCTTGTACGCATCGGGCGGCCAATAAACTGCTCCCATTTCTTCATGGGAAATTGGGAATCTGCGCAGAAGTGCATGCGGGCGCCACGAGTTGCTGGCAGCCATTGTGCAGACGCGAGCATGGATCAGGTTACTGCATTTTGACATGTGCCTGACTGTGCCACAACTACCGAGGCTGCGAATGACGTGAAATTATGCGGGAGCGATTGTAAAGACAGGGCGAAAGAATATGATCACGTACTCATTCAAAATTAAATATCATAAAATGTATGAAAGAATGAACACGACCGCATTCTCACTAAACTAGCCACGCAGGTGGACCACGGGACCACGGGCAACGAGGGACTAAAAACACCCAATGCTAAAACCTCCTTGATAAGATTCCAGATTTTCTCTTTTTGTGTATAAAAAACTTATCTGATCATTGTGGGCTGAGCTGAAGTGGCCAGTCGTTTGTACAAGGGAATACATTACCCAAATAATAATTAATTAGAAAAATATGGAACAACAATATGACATGATAATTTAGACACAGACTAGTATACAAATAGAAATTTAACGCTATCGGCAAAGTTATAGTTACAAGCTAATCACGAGGAAATGGCATTTGCACAAGGCATGAGCATAGCGGTGCTGTCATTGCGGAAGATACATGGCGCGGGATGATTTACCGCCGCCAGCCGCCATGACACTCGCGCTTAGGGTAACCAAATGTAAATTGAAAAGTCCTGACAATATAAAGTATGTGATTTTTCTCTTGTCATTATTTATTTGTGCTTTTTCTGCGCTCACATATCACGCAACAGATATTTATTGTTTTATGTAAAATACTAGCTTTCCTTTCTGCCCTGCACCTACGTCCGTCTCCAGGCTACATAGGCGTAGCCATGGGGGTGGGGGGGGTTTGAGGGTTCAAAGAAGACATGTAAAGCTGACTGATTCAGGTATTTTCCAAGGACACGACGACGTATCGTA
Organism: Scrobipalpa atriplicella; assembly: GCA_029255725.1. Classification (NCBI taxonomy): domain Eukaryota; kingdom Metazoa; phylum Arthropoda; class Insecta; order Lepidoptera; family Gelechiidae; genus Scrobipalpa; species Scrobipalpa atriplicella. The sequence goes on from JARACY010002078.1 coordinate 34,988, forward strand.
TCTCGAAGAACGACAGCAGACTGTAGCTGGCTGTCTCCAAAATGTCAATTCTGCTAAACTCGGACAAAGCTGAATGTTTGGTAACCCCAGCAGCGGCGCGACGACGCGAACTATCGGCCGCGGTGCGTCAGCGATAGCGCCGTTCAATTTGAAGCGGGAAAATGAGAAAATGTATGAAAGCATAAAGGAAAACCGGTTGTGGTTATCTAGCAAACGAGATTAAAAGTTGCACGGATTATCTCGTGTGGAAACTCAGTTAGCTTTGGCTTAAACCGCGTACGTTATGAAATTCATATTTTTTATTAAAAATGTTGTACATATTTTACTGCAACACATATCACACATATCATGTGAACACATAACCGTGCAACTTAGTTGAAAAATTAATATAGTTTTCATAATAACGAGATGGAAGCATGTATTTCCGCTGTTTGAGTTACATTGCTGAAAGAGAAATCAAATCTAAAAAAGAAAACTATTAAAAATCGTGAGACACACGCGAGTATGATTCAAATAATAGGGGGATGTCCTTCCTTTGGTGGATTGGCTGTCGTAATAGTGCTTTTTAGAACACCCGCTACTATCTTGAATCGTCGTCTATGACGTCTGATGACGTCGTATGCCCTTTGACCTCCTGTAACAAACCATGTGGCTCTCCATCGCGAAATGCTAAATAAAATTAAGTTTGCTAAAGAACAAATAGGCAATTCTCAAGCGGTCATGACAGTGTGGCTGGCAGACATGAAATCGCAATTTCACACAATATGACCGTTGCCTGAGAGTGGGATGAGACGAGAGTTCATTTCCTATCGCACTGCGCTCGTACATAATGCTCGACCCACGCACTGTATTGCACCAGGCATGCCAATGCACGGGTTTTGATTCAACGATAACGAGAACGAACTCCATGGGTACCTACTATTTCGCAGCAGAGAATATAAAGTTAAAAAAAATTGGCGGCAATGTATTCCGCATACAAAATGCTGGCCACTATCCTATTAAATTAGAAAAGTAATAAAATTTATTTATTTTTTTGGACTTATATGACAGTCACGTCTGATTTTTTTACCAATGTTGGCCAGTACATTGGGCATCAAAAAAGATCATAATCAGATCATAACAAAAAATATTTTTCAAGTATAATGTAACTTCGATGTCTGTAAGCCAACCGTAGGCTGTCTTCCCTAGTTAAAGCAATAGACGGCCGCCCACTATCAATCGCTGATGTTGAAGATGCAAGATGAGGCCATTGTTTTAATTCATTAAAGGTATAGCGTAAAATCGGGCCTACGCAGCATGAGCTAAAAATTATAATAATTTCCAACCGCAACGGGAACTAGGGTATAATTAATGGTTTAAACAGAACTGTGCTAGCGATCGCAAACGCATAATCAGAATATAATGTTACGGTGCTATATGTTATTTTTTAAAGTTTCAAGCTGAGGGAAATATGCTCGAGATTTAATAAAAAGTTAATATGCGAATGGCGCGTGCTGATCATTATTATTCCTCATAATATACTTACTAAGCAACAGCATAGACGCGAGAAAACGTGTCAATGAGCGAAGGCGCCATAGCGAGAGGGTCATACATAATCATAACATGACTATTATCTTATTTTATTATTATTTATGTGAATGGCACCGCAACGGCACCTCTTCGAAACTCCTACGGCGACTTTCTTTGGCGCGAAAGTTGATACTTTTTGCATATTGTCATCTTCGTACCGTTAATTATTATAAAACAGTAATGTTGCAGAACAAAGAACCATAATCTATGTATGTACTTCTTAAGTAAGTCGACAAATGAAAATTTAGGGATCTCTACTACGAACCAACTCTTACTAAGTTTCGCCTATGACTGAAGTTGCTAATGCGATATTGGCACCGATTCGTATGCGCAAAAAATCACTAAATTTTGACTAAAATGGTCACCTGTCATTGTCTATCCTGAGAGAACAGAAAGGGACTGCTACAATTTTGGTGAAGATTTAGTTAAAACGTGCTCTCTACGAATCGATACCACTTCTATACTAAACTTAAGAGATGACTCATCGTCATCGCAAATTAAAAAACTAATATTTTTTTTATTTAAAATCGCCGCACCCGAGGCGCCTTATATCTCCGAAGAGGCTAACAAACTCCTATTCCTTGACCCAGACACCATAATGCTCTCTGCAAAGCCGAAAACCGTCAAGATTCACAACTTTACATAAAACAAACATAAATTTAATTCTTATTTCTCGATCTTAAATGGTGATTAAATTCGGCGTCAACCGAATCCGTCCGAACCGAAAACGAGCAAAAAAGGTTCTTATAAAACCCCTCGTCATGAGTCGAGCATGTGGCGACTACCATTTGAAATGGGTGTATTCTGCAAAAGGTATTATGACTACTGAACTGACTAAAAATACTGAAGAGAGAAAGACAGAAGATAGAATATATAGAAGGGCTTATGAACTTCCTATAGGTTCCGACGGCTAGTTCAAGCACCGAGTGATAGAAACGCATAGAATGTGCCAACTGCATGCTGTAAAAATCAGCTAAGGGATTCGAGGGTTTCAGTATTGTAAATTAGGCGATGGGCTCACAACCTGTCACTACAGCAATATACAGATCTATCTTAAACAACCCTCAAAACTTGTCAGACGTGGCGGAATGACCTTTGGGTCGTTGACGCTCTGCCTACCCCATTAGGGATACAGGCGTGATAAGTATGTATGTGTAGATATAATTGTGTACCTATACCTACCTAGATCAGGGAATCAAGATGCTCTAACTAATGATTAGGCTTAATGTTTTTCAGCATTTAGTAAAACAATATCTCAACCAGAATAACTCCTCCACATGAATTTATTTACAACACAAAACGTCCAGTCCAAATTTTATAGGTTTTGTGTCGAACGAAAATGCCGCCTTGTGCCGCTGCCGAAACAGGTTGGTGCTGACGTGCTGCCTCGCTGACGCTGCTGCCTGCTGACGGACCGTCGTTAACATATTCATTCACCTCTCCATCCACGAATCAACGTTTTTGCAACATTGCTGCCGATTCTGTTGCAGACGCAAATTAACTTATTTTAGTTTGGTTTTGACAGAAATACAACAGCTATAATTCTGTCAAACTTACATATAACGCCTAAAATAAGACGACACCATCTAGCATGCCATCATAAGATGCCTTACCTTAAATAATTAAGGCAAGTAACGTCACTTTGAAAGGCTTATAACCAGCTGTTATATTCCTGTCTCAATATTATTCAAATTTTAGAAAGTGACAGGACAAAACTAAAATAAAATTAGTTGTGTGTACAACAGAATCGCCACCAGTATACGTTTTACCGGCATCATTATACGATGGCGTTGGAATTGGTGCGTTTTGCGCCGCTCCTTTTGAAATTCATCCACGCGCTTAAAGTATTGCGTACAGCAGAGCAGACTAAGTATCTTCTGATAATTGATCGAAATGCTTACAGATACAATTAATAATGTTTTGCAGGTGTAACTTACACTGGTTACATGAGTTCAAGGTAGGTCAATTTATTTATTTTTTATTATGTTTCATTGTCTTTAAACTGAATATGCTCAAGTAGATAGTCAAGTCACCAGCATTGACTAATTTGTAACGGACCTTTTTATACCGGGTGAATGGGACAGCGTACCAGAAACTGGTAGGGGTTGCTCAGTCAACTGAACAACTTCCAGCAGAAAATTCGATCAGGAAATTTTAAAAAAATGGCTTTTCCATACAAATTGTCTGATCGAGGTGGCCATACAAACCATGTCAGAACTGAGCTATTAGGCGGTTTAAAATCTCTGACACCAGTGTTCATCGGGTCGATCGACTCCAAACCAAACCCACACGACAAAAGAGAGAGTTTCTGGTACGCTGTCCTTTACACCCAGTATATCCTGCCTATCTTGACTGGCTTTGATACAGCACTAAGGCTCGTATTTATAAAGCGATCTCAAGATTGAGCGCAATATTAAGTATGGATTTGACAGGCCGTTTTGTACTGTAATGACATTTCTGATACAAACTCAAACTCGCTGTCACTCTTGAGAGCTGATTATAAATACGGGCCTTAGATCTAAATCAACGCTGTGGGTCAAATCGCATCTTGAATCTATTATCATAGCTCGTTATCTTTTCACATTTATTCGTTAGTGTCTCATTTACATGAACTGGCGCCAGTTCTGAGTCCTAACGCGCCGAAACAAATACCTATCTCCTAAATAAATGTTCCTCGAGATCTTTCCATTTACATATTTTATTCGACACAATGATTTGGGTTCAACCGACCGGCCAGGTATGCAAAAATAAAAACACTGAATCCTGCAGACCAAATAAGTGTAAATTTTGGAGCGAACTTATTAAAATTCCTGACCCAAAAACAATTTATTGTGACTGCAACTTAATCAAGCCTTATTTCTTGAGATAATACTTTGTTCCCACCCAACACGATACTGATACTTAATACGAATATTAATTAATGTTATCGCTTGTTGACGAGGATATAAGAAGTACTTACGTATTGTACCTCCTACGTTTAGGAAAATAAATGAGGCCTTAACTTTTGCAAAATCCTGAAAATGTACTGTTTAATTAATAAAACTATTTTTAACGGATTTAAGTTGTGTTTATTTAATTTTGATTTGCAGAACTGATATTTATATTTAACACAGGGTTGGCTTCAGGGGTTTAGTTTCTTTAACGATTTATTGTAGGTACCTACACAAAAGAGTACGAGAACATGGACAAGAAAAAATACCCTGGACACAACCAAGGCTCTTATATCTGACAAGAAACTTTGTACAGTATTAGGTATACCTAGTTCTATACAGAGGCGTAGGTAATGGTTATCGAAAAAATCATCAAGCGACAAAATCGTTTCAATTGGCGAATTTCCGAACCATCCCTTTTTCGAACGACATGTTCGTTCCACCGGTTTTTGCCGCCAAGGGCGTGTAAAGGGCGGGAAAGCCGTGATTCCCCATTTCCCGGGTAATTTACGCGTGTTTCACCGAAGGGCCGTTTCCGTCCTCGATCAGACCTTTCATTCACCAGCCATAATAGAGTCTGATGCACGCACAATACATATTGATGGAGACATCATTTCACTCAAGTATTCATGTAAGTAGTTTGGATTGGACAAATTGCGTATAAGTATTTCTTTTTTTCCCATGTTCGTAATTATTTAAAGTACACATTAATGATACATTAGTATAAATTAGGTATTGGGAAGCTTCTAATTTACAAACACCATTATAGGTTTACAATATTATAGTAGGTACAGTCAGCGGGCGATTATTGTGGCAGAATTAATCTATGAATGTATATCTTTCGGAAACTATGTTCTTGAATCTAAAATATTGCAAAACATAAAAAAGAAAGAAAAGCATTTATTCGGGACCAGCTATTAACAATCAGACAACTTAAAATCAAAATAGCCTAACAGTTACACTCGATACCTAAAAGCTTCCCAGCTCAGCATAATGCTCCAGTCAAAGCTAGAAACTTACAAAGACAACAGTTTATCTAAAATGCAATTACCCAAACCCAAACCATTAATGCAATTACCCAAACCCAAACAATTACATTACCCAAATACATACTACTATTCCATACCACTAGCTGAACTAAGTAGTAAAACTTTACGAGGCCATCGGAATATTGGATGCACATTGTTGCAAATTGCAAATGTGCAACACGTGTATTAGAGAGTTATCGATTAAATCGATTGCCTTTGGAATCAAATAAAATTTTAGCGGTAGCAGCGGAGGAATCGGAGTAGAGTTTATTTAAACAAATTAGTAATGCACATAATGCTTTCCATCTCGTAGTTGCAAAAATCACGATTTAACTATACCTATCATTTTCTAACATGAGAGAAAATCAAGGGCCGGCAATCATTTTAGTCAATATTTTGTTAAGTCGTGCCCTCAACGAATCAATAGCACTAATTTATGCTTTTCCATATTTTTCTCAATTATGTTTAACGCTATGTGATTTGCTGTAGCACCTAAGTACCTCGATTTATGTAGAATAATACCCAGTTCTTCCGACGTAGGGATAACGGCAATACACATTGCTCACTCCGAGAACAGGACCAGACGCCGAGGGTTTCTCTCGAGTTTCCTAGGCCCGTATTTATAATCAGCTCTCAAGAGTGACAGCGAGTTTGAGTTCGTATCAGGAACGTCATTGCGCAGTACAAAACGACCTGTCAAATGAATACTTAATATTGCTCTCAATCTTGAGATCGCTTTATAAATACGAGCCCTAGAAAATGCAGCTCCATGCTCTGACTTCCGACCCACGTTCGATGCATCCATAACCTCTGCGATAATATTGCGCTGCGATGCGACCGACTGTACATGCGAATGCAAACTGCTCTTGATTCCAATACTAAAACTATATATAATTAAATTCATTAGTTGTTTAGATCAATATCTAAGATTATAATCACAATAGTCAAGATTATACTTCACATTCTTATACTTTCTTCACTATCCTACTTATAAGAACTTGAATATTTTTAAAAATATTTACGTAGATACGTATTTTATTTGAATTAAATTTAATAAAGACAATATTTCTCAAATAGATAGCTACACATCTTGAAAATAATTAGTATAAGTTTATAAATAAATTGATTTTATTATGACGATACTCAACAAACAATTAACTCAGTTTTTATGAACTAAAAGTGTTAAAATAAATTAAGCGCCGTCTACTAAATCAAATTAAATAAGTATTTGAAAATAAACTAGAAATAATTAAATGAAGCTGGTTTGACGTGACTTGGTGTTCAAACAAATTGGAGTTATTTATTTAGATAAAACTTATGATGACCAATAAGATTTAAATATTATGTTGTAAAAGACTTTTACACTATGCTATTTAATAATATCGAAATAGTTAGAATCTTTTTTATGTTTATAAATGTAAGTAGCGTGGAAACATACCTATAAATAAGAAAGAGTTATTTTTGGAGCTTAATATGAATGCAACAGAAATATGTTCTATTTGAAATCAAATAACATATGTAACACAACAACCACAACATCATACAAAATTTGTACCGATACTCCATACTAGATGTCGCTGTACAGAATAGCGCATTTCCTACATCGCGGTGGTGAGATTTTTCTTGCGCACGTAAATACCCCCGGCGGAGCTTGACTTCGTAAGTTCTGGCTCCTCACCCAATAGCGAGCACTCATTGACTACATCCCCTCGGGAATAGTCTTTTGAGACTTACTATTGCGTTTTATTAGCATTTCGGCTATTGTTAATTGCCACATCTGCCGGCGCATCCATACTTTGGAAAGTCGTGTAGATACGCATCGGATTACGAACTGTAACTGTAATTAGTGTAACTTGCGTGGTTTAAATATACACCTTGTCAATCTGCACTCCTGTCTTTCCTTCGAGACTCCAGCGAACCCAACTTCTCTACACTGGCGCCCAACGTGGGGCTCTGAACGACCGAAGTACGTGACAACAGACAATCAGTCGGCACGAACTACTGCACACGTGCTAATGGCAAGCTTATCCAAAAGTTCGCAAGAATGAACTATGTCCGACGCGCATTCCAAAAGTTACTCCAGAATTTGATCTCAAAGATTCTCGCACACTAGCATCTTGTACTGCGCGCTATGACGGAACTAAAAACCCGGAATCAGTGGCAGCGTTCCTCTCCGCTGTGAACGTATTCAAGAAGGTGGAGAAAATCAAAGACGAGGACGCCATCGAAGGAATACCTCTTCTGTTGGAAAAGGACGCAGCTATCTGGTGGCAGGGAACAAAGAATAATGTACGTACTGGGATGAGTTTCAAAATCGATTACGTCACACCTTTGCACCAAAAACACCAGAGCACATAACAATTCAGCAAATTGTAAATCAAGTACAAAAGGACGATGAGCGGACAGAAACTTTTATAGCTAATAAGCGAGTGTTACTTTCCCAATTTGTCAGGAGTATAAGCTACCAAGAGAAGCTGCAAATCAACATGGTTTTCGGTCAACTTAGTCTAAACTTGCAGGACAAGATCCCGAGAAGCTCGATCGTAACTTTCGATGATTTATTAGAGGCGGCTCGTGAGGTGGAGCAAATGCTTGATCTAGCAAAGAATAGAAAAGAAGCTGAAATAGAGTTGTCTCCTCGTGCCGAAGCACTATTCCAACAGAAAAAGAATATAGACATCGACAGCATCGATGTTAGCGGCACCATTTTAACTGAAGAACAAGCAGTGTTGAAACAAGCCAATGAGAAAGAGCTATACATACTCAAAACAGACGCGAGCGACTACGCTTTAGGAGCAGTTCTCGTCCAGGGGGAGGGTTTGAAGAACACCCCGTTGAATTTGCGAGCCGATTACTAATTGCGGCAAGACCGTAATTACTCAACCTGCTCAACCGAAACGTGGTCAAGCAAGACCAAAGAAACATTAGTCCAGGCACCCTCGTCGGACGACTTCGAAGCCTGAGGGGGAGAATGTAACACAACAACCACAACATCATACAAAATTTGTACCGATACTCCATACTAGATGTCGCTGTACAGAATAGCGCATTTCCTACATCGCGGTGGTGAGTATTTTTCTTGCGCACGTAACTACCCCGGCGGACTTGACTTCGTAAGTCCTGGCTCCTCACCCAATAGCGAGCACTCATTGACTACATCCCTCGTAGTTAGGGTCCTATTGGGAAAGTTGACCAAAATTGCGTCGAGCATTGCCACTTGGCATGGCTATTCTACAGGTCAAACTGAGCTGAAAAAGCCCTGTTGCCAACCTCGACTCCGCGACAGGGGGAGGGGGAGGGGGTTAAAATATCAAGCTCCCGGCGTTTAGAAAAAAAAATCTAGTGGATGTAATTGAGGTACAAAGTCAAGTTTGGTGTCGTTTTCTGATAAATCGAAGATGGCCAATTCATTAGCCATCTCATTTTTGTATGTTTTCATAGAAAAAAAATTAAAATACGTACAACTCTGCACTCCAAGTGTATAAAAAATATAAGCAAACCCCAAACATTTTCAGATTTTTATATGGAAAGATGGTGAACAATAAATACTCACTAAAGGCTCTTTGAATGTAGATTACAAAAACATTAACAATCAAATAACTTATTACCTAATAGTAATGTAAAAAAAAATTAAAACTTATTGCGGTATTCAAATATCTAAATCCCGGCGCCTGAAAAAAAAAATATCTAGTGGATGTTATGGAGGTAGAAAGTCAAGTTTGTGTCGTTTTCGGATATATCGAAGACGACAAATTTTATTGGCCATCTAATTTTTGTATGCTTCTATAGAAAAAAAATAAAAAATGGCTACAATTGTGCATTCCAAGTTTAAAAAAATATAAACAAATCCCTTTATTTCGATTTTATATTGAAGATAAGTAAAAAACTCAGTTAAGAGGCTACCCTGAGCCAAGTGTCGGCCTCATCAGTCAAAAAATCATAATCCACTGAAACACAATCAATCGAAAATCCGGTACGGCGAATTGAAGTTAAAGCAAAGAAGATAATTTAGAACATCATAAACTTGAAATTCATAGTTCCTGGTAGTAACAGAAAGAAAATTTGCGAAAAAACGGCCACTTTTAGCACTTTTGCTATCTGTAACTGCTGTAAACACTGAATCATAAGTTTATGATGTTCTAAATTATCTTCTTTGCTTTAACTTCAATTCACCGTACCGGATTTTCGATTGATTGTGTTTTCAGTGGATTATGATTTTTTGACTGATGAGGCCGCCACTTGGCTCAGGGTAGCCTCTTAAAGCTCTCTAAATATACAAAAACATAAACAACACAATTAACTTTTTACCTATTAATAATGTAATAAAAATATATTATACTTATGTACGACCATGTTCAGCGCCATAGTGCGAAAAGAGCTAAAAATGCAATAAATATGTAATATGAATGTGTCGATTTACGTTTTTTTTTTTTGACGGTGTTGTTTTTGACGCCCCCCACATCCTAGTTGGCAGTGTATCTGCCTGCTACGCAGAGGGTCCTGGGTTCGATTCCCGGCCGGGGCAGAAATTTGAATGATGAATTTAAATGCCTGTTTCTGGGTCTGGGTGTTCTTTGTGGATGTTTCTGTGTATGGCACCCCGATACAGAGAATCCTAGTGGGGGCTATGAGTGTGATCGTGTTTGTTTGTGTTTAATATAGGGTGAAATGGAAATAAGGCCTGATTCGTAATAGATTTGCCAAATACAAAAATCTGCCACATTAAAGTCTTCCACCCTTTTTTGACTTGGTTTGCAGCATCGATAGTGCTAATGTTTCTAAATTATAAATTCATTTGAGTAGGTATTCCGTGTTAAATTCGATGAAAAGCCAGAAAAATGAATTTACGTGAACAACGTGAGAAAATCGCTGTTAAATGGATGGGAAATACTCAGCGACCGAACAATTTCATCGCAAAAGACCTAAACTTCTGAGAAGAACATTTGATATGGTTCTAAAATGAGACTTTGAGACCCTGTCGATCGCTCAAAAGCTTCAAAACATAAAACGTGGTGGTGCTCGTGATCCTGGGCTCGATAGGAAAATCATTAAAACGATTTTTTATAACCGCAGGATGTCGGAACGCGATGTTGCTAAAAAACGTTGCAAGTCAGTCCATGGTAAGACGTGCTAAGGAAATTTGCCGCTATGAAGACCAAGAAGAAGCAAATCGTGCCAAAACTTGGGAAAAACAAAGAGCAAAAATAAAAACTAGGTCTCGAAAGCTGTATGACTTTCTAGGCACAAAAATTTTTTACTTCATTCGTTCGTGACGAAACCTATGTAAAAGCAGATTTTTCCTCATTGCTTGGTGATCAATATTATGCCATTTCAGAAGGACGAAGTGTTTCGGATTTAGAAACCACAATTGGAATGGAGAAGTTTGTCTCCAAACATCTGGTATGGCAGGCATTTGTCCCTGTGGTGATTGCAGTCGTGCATTTGTTACAACTGGAACAATCAACAAGGAAAATTATATTAATGAATGTTTCAAGAAAAGGCCTGTTACCTTTTATTTGAAAATATGATACTTAGGCTTTATTTTGGCCAGATCTGTCTACGTCTCGCTATCCTAAGGACACCATCAATTTCCTCCAACAAAACGATATCCAAATCGTTAATCGTGCCTCAAGCACCCACCCAATGTTCCACAGTGCGGTCATATCGATAGATATTGGGTTCTAGTTAAGGGCGTCTTGCGGAAGAGACCATCAAGACTTCTTAAGAAAATGGAACACAGTGAGCAAGAAAGTCAGTAATGACTCTGTCGCACGATTGATGGAGGGCATCCAGAAGAAATAGGGGCAAGAGTGGGAGAAAAAGAAAACCTGTTGACGAAGTCATTATATATTAATTCTTAAATTGTTTTTTAACAAACTAAATAGTATTTATGTGAAAATAAAGCTTTGGCTCACAGATACAGACTTTTGAATTCGGCAAATCTATCACGAATCAGGCCTTAATCGTAGATACCTACTCGTTTGCCGCGCCACAACATAGGCCGCACGTACGTTCAATTTTTTTTTTCTATGTTAATATTAATAAAAACATATTATATGTTTATGTTTTTATAATCTGTATTAAATGGGCTTTTACTGACTATTTTTTATAAATCATCTTCCAAATAAAAATCTGAAAATATAGGGGACTGTTTGTAAAATTTTAACACTGGTTACACATAATTTTAGGCGTTACGTATTTTTCCTCTATGAATACCTACAAAAAAGTTATGCCCAATGAATCGGCCATCATTGAGTTATCTGAAAACGACACCAGACTCGGCTTTGTATCTCAAATGTTGTCACCAGTTTTTTTTTTTCCGAGCGCGGTTGTTTGGTACTTTGAGCCCCTGCCCCACCCCTCTGACGCGGAGTCGTGCGTGGCAACAGGGCTTAATAGGCTCAGTTTGGTCCATATAACGTCCATACCAAGTGGCACTGCTCGACGCAAAATTGGTCAGGTCTCCATACAACGATGCCCAATAGGACCCTAGCTATCGGGAATAGTCTTTTGAGACTTACTATTGCGTTTTATTAGCATTTCGGCTATTGTTAATGCCACATCTGCCGGCGCATCCATACTTTGGAAAGTCGTGTAGATACGCATCGGGATTACGAACTGTAACTGTAATTAGTGTAACTTGCGTGGTTTAAATATACACCTTGTCAATCTGCACTCCTGTCTTTCCTTCGAGACTCCAGCGAACCCAACTACTCTACACATACTTATATATCTTATCTTTTGTCGAAAAATAACCAAAATCATAAATATTTACTAACATAACTTATTTACTATCCGTTTTGGTAATCAATGTTTTTTAATCCTATGTAAGTTTCTTTGTCGTTTTTGCTCTGCCTACCCCATTAGGGATAAAGGCATGATTATGTATGTATGTAAGTTTCTTTGTACACACAAAACAAAAACAACGCTTGTTGGTCATCGATATCGTATCGTACAATTTAAAATACCTCATCA
>JARACY010002079.1:0-47482 GCA_029255725.1 Scrobipalpa atriplicella
ACCCACATACATCAATGAATATGTTTACAGATGTCCACTGCAGAACATAGGCTCCCACAACGATCTCCATGATGATTAGTCTAACAAAATACCTAGTTTTCCAAATAGTTTTGTGATACTAATTTATTTCTAGGCCAGAAATTCTATATTTTGTAAACAACAAAGCATAAATTACTTTACAACAAAGTTTTTGCATACTGAAACTGAATAGTAAGTGCTATTATTTTTACTTCTTACTAAATTACCAACTTTTTATTTGGAGTATATAGTATATACCTGAAATACAGCATGACTCCTAGAACTCTCAGCATTGGCGTCAGTTGGGTGTTGCGTCCTATTTTTGTTTCCATTCTCCAGCATGTTTAGGAGTTCCCGAGCAGTCTTAATGTTGTTAATCGTCAAACCCGCCACCATGACTCCATATTTGTTATCCTCTCGGAGCTGAAGGGGGGTCTTTGAGGGTTTAATAAGGTCGAAGACATTCTCATTGTACACCTGCAAATAATATTTTGCATTATAGTTATTTTGAAAATGTTTTATATGGTAGTTATTTGAAAATATAGTTTAAACTAAAATTGTACTGATATTACTATAGATGTAATGCAATCATAGATGTTTCATTTATGTTAAAACTTGTTGCACAGATATCCTAGTGTCCAAAATTAGGTATCTAGCTTATACAGTCCATGAAATCTTTGATTTAGTTCATTAGTTACAAAGATGAATTTAATTCCAGAGATAGCCTAAATTATTATCATAAGTTTTCCTTTATGTACCTACTTAAAATAATTTTATGATGACTAAAAACTGTAAATGTACATAATATAGTGCTCTTTACAAAAAGTAATAGATTGTATCTCTTTTGAATTAAATTGAATAAAAAAATTTGTACTTACCTCAATATAAGAAACTCCAATATCAAACTCCCTTTCATTTTCAAACCCATTTATCATGTCAAATAAGTGTTCCATGGTCAGATAGGTGATACCGGGAAACTCTTTGTTTCCAATCATGGTGAAGGTCTTGCCAGCACCAGTGGCTCCGTACACAAATACTGAGCAGTTGTAGCCCTCCATCAGAGAGGTTAGAATGTCCTTAGTCGTTGCTTCGAACACGTCTTGATTTGAAGACTGCTCTCCGCAAACATGGTCAAAAACAAACTTCAACTCTTTATTGCCCCTCCTCAAGTAACCTTTAGAGGGCTGTTGGACTCCTTGGTAGAAGAACGGTTGGTCTTCCTCCTTAGGGTCGAAAACTAGCATCTTATCGTCCACAACCTCGACGACAGTGCGGCTGTGTCGCTCCAACTCCCTGACGTTCATAGGCCGCACTCTCACGACAACTCTTACGTTTGCAGCCATCTTCTGGGTGGACCCACACCGCGAAGGCACCAGACAGCTGTTCTTCATGCCTTTCAGCTTAGGCCCTGTCTCCATTTTAACCATTTTCTTCAATGTAACACGAACTTCTCACCATCGAAAAACACAACGTCTTATCACATCAAAACTTAATCTAATTCTGGATCACAGCACTCAAACTACAACGGTTCTTCGTCGTTATGTATTATTAGTCACCAACCGTCCTATTTAAGATAAATTGGGAACCCAATTAAAACAATTTTCAATAATAGCAGTCGCAAAGTTTGAAAATATTTTCATAACCGTCAAATTTTAAATTTGACAGAAGTGATGGTGACTGACGCGCGCGTCACTGATGCGTTTATTATGCAGGATTTGGGAGCAAATTTAAAGGTGTTAACAGACGTCCGGACCGGACTGTCAAATTGGTGCGGTCCGGACGTGTGGACGCCGATCCGACGCACATTATTATTATTATTGACGGGTTAGTGTTGCCACAATGTTATAAAAGTAACATTTTACGTTATTTTTGACCCTCTCATGTCGAGACTCTATAGTCCCGAGATAATGGTAAAACACATAATAAAAACAATAAAACAATAAAACACCTTAAGGTGCTAATAGACGACCGGACCGGACGACCATAGACAACACCGGACTAGCAGTTAGTGTTGCCCGGCCCCTTTGCCAAAAATAACATAAGTTGGTTCGAAAAGTAACATTTTGACCACAAAAACTTAATTTGTAACTGTACTGGTGGTAAATAAAGATTTATTTTTTGTGAACACTTGTTTATCTCCCTTTTGGTCTCCGATTTATTATTATTATTATGTGTTTCACCATTATCTCGGGACTATGGAGTCTCGACATGAGAGGGTCAAAAATAACGTAAAATGTTACTTTTGTAACATTGTGGCAACACTGTCCCGTCAATAATAATAATAATGTGCGGCGGACCTACGTCCACACGACCGGACCGCACCAATTTGACAGTCCGGTCCGGACGTCTGTTAACACCTTAATGTGGATGTGAACAAAATCTCTTCCTCGTATATCTCTTTTTGTCGAATGAATGGTACCAAAAATAGAATGAAAAAATCTGAAAATTAGTGCCTATTCGTTTCATAAAAAACTAGAATGAACGTTACGATTACGATACGTTACGATATGATTTTAGCCAAGTTAGGAAATAAAAATAATGAAGTATTTTCTTTCTGTTCTGTAGGTACTGTAATAGATAGAATCTAATTTTAATATCTTGAAAATTAACTACGATGTTTCGCCGTGAGCTAGCCGGTTTTATTGCGACAACAGCGCACTATAAGAAACAAATACAATTTCCTTTTAATTTCCGGCTCGATCTTATCTGGACATAACAAGAGGCTTAGCATTCTACCGGGACGAGTAAACTGAATGAAATTCCGGCTGTTGAAAGTGTTAGTAAGCGTCCCGGTAGAATGCTAAGCCTCTTGTTATGTCCAGATAAGATCGAGCCGGAAATTAAAAGGAAATTGTATTTGTTTCTTATAGTGCGCTGTTGTCGCAATAAAACCGGCTAGCTCACGGCGAAACATCGTAGTTAATTTTCAAGATATTAAAATTAGATTCTATCTATTACAGTACCTACAGAACAGAAAGAAAATACTTCATTATTTTTATTTCCTAACTTGGCTAAAATCATATCGTAACGTATCGTAATCGTAACGTTCATTCTAGTTTTTTATGAAACGAATAGGCACTAATTTTCAGATTTTTTCATTCTATTTTTGGTACCATTCATTCGACAAAAAGAGATATACGAGGAAGAGATTTTGTTCACATCCACATTAAGGTGTTAACAGACGTCCGGACCGGACTGTCAAATTGGTGCGGTCCGGTCGTGTGGACGTAGGTCCGCCGCACATTATTATTATTATTGACGGGACAGTGTTGCCACAATGTTACAAAAGTAACATTTTACGTTATTTTTGACCCTCTCATGTCGAGACTCCATAGTCCCGAGATAATGGTGAAACACATAATAATAATAATAAATCGGAGACCAAAAGGGAGATAAACAAGTGTTCACAAAAAATAAATCTTTATTTACCACCAGTACAGTTACAAATTAAGTTTTTGTGGTCAAAATGTTACTTTTCGAACCAACTTATGTTATTTTTGGCAAAGGGGCCGGGCAACACTAACTGCTAGTCCGGTGTTGTCTATGGTCGTCCGGTCCGGTCGTCTATTAGCACCTTAAGGTGTTTTATTGTTTTATTGTTTTTATTATGTGTTTTACCATTATCTCGGGACTATAGAGTCTCGACATGAGAGGGTCAAAAATAACGTAAAATGTTACTTTTATAACATTGTGGCAACACTAACCCGTCAATAATAATAATAATGTGCGTCGGATCGGCGTCCACACGTCCGGACCGCACCAATTTGACAGTCCGGTCCGGACGTCTGTTAACACCTTTAAATTTGCTCCCAAATCCTGCATAATAAACGCATCAGTGACGCGCGCGTCAGTCACCATCACTTCTGTCAAATTTAAAATTTGACGGTTATGAAAATATTTTCAAACTTTGCGACTGCTATTATTGAAAATTGTTTTAATTGGGTTCCCAATTTATCTTAAATAGGACGGTTGGTGACTAATAATACATAACGACGAAGAACCGTTGTAGTTTGAGTGCTGTGATCCAGAATTAGATTAAGTTTTGATGTGATAAGACGTTGTGTTTTTCGATGGTGAGAAGTTCGTGTTACATTGAAGAAAATGGTTAAAATGGAGACAGGGCCTAAGCTGAAAGGCATGAAGAACAGCTGTCTGGTGCCTTCGCGGTGTGGGTCCACCCAGAAGATGGCTGCAAACGTAAGAGTTGTCGTGAGAGTGCGGCCTATGAACGTCAGGGAGTTGGAGCGACACAGCCGCACTGTCGTCGAGGTTGTGGACGATAAGATGCTAGTTTTCGACCCTAAGGAGGAAGACCAACCGTTCTTCTACCAAGGAGTCCAACAGCCCTCTAAAGGTTACTTGAGGAGGGGCAATAAAGAGTTGAAGTTTGTTTTTGACCATGTTTGCGGAGAGCAGTCTTCAAATCAAGACGTGTTCGAAGCAACGACTAAGGACATTCTAACCTCTCTGATGGAGGGCTACAACTGCTCAGTATTTGTGTACGGAGCCACTGGTGCTGGCAAGACCTTCACCATGATTGGAAACAAAGAGTTTCCCGGTATCACCTATCTGACCATGGAACACTTATTTGACATGATAAATGGGTTTGAAAATGAAAGGGAGTTTGATATTGGAGTTTCTTATATTGAGGTAAGTACAAATTTTTTTATTCAATTTAATTCAAAAGAGATACAATCTATTACTTTTTGTAAAGAGCACTATATTATGTACATTTACAGTTTTTAGTCATCATAAAATTATTTTAAGTAGGTACATAAAGGAAAACTTATGATAATAATTTAGGCTATCTCTGGAATTAAATTCATCTTTGTAACTAATGAACTAAATCAAAGATTTCATGGACTGTATAAGCTAGATACCTAATTTTGGACACTAGGATATCTGTGCAACAAGTTTTAACATAAATGAAACATCTATGATTGCATTACATCTATAGTAATATCAGTACAATTTTAGTTTAAACTATATTTTCAAATAACTACCATATAAAACATTTTCAAAATAACTATAATGCAAAATATTATTTGCAGGTGTACAATGAGAATGTCTTCGACCTTATTAAACCCTCAAAGACCCCCCTTCAGCTCCGAGAGGATAACAAATATGGAGTCATGGTGGCGGGTTTGACGATTAACAACATTAAGACTGCTCGGGAACTCCTAAACATGCTGGAGAATGGAAACAAAAATAGGACGCAACACCCAACTGACGCCAATGCTGAGAGTTCTAGGAGTCATGCTGTATTTCAGGTATATACTATATACTCCAAATAAAAAGTTGGTAATTTAGTAAGAAGTAAAAATAATAGCACTTACTATTCAGTTTCAGTATGCAAAAACTTTGTTGTAAAGTAATTTATGCTTTGTTGTTTACAAAATATAGAATTTCTGGCCTAGAAATAAATTAGTATCACAAAACTATTTGGAAAACTAGGTATTTTGTTAGACTAATCATCATGGAGATCGTTGTGGGAGCCTATGTTCTGCAGTGGACATCTGTAAACATATTCATTGATGTATGTGGGTGTATTATGGGAAAGTAGATCCTCAAGCTACCAGTTAAAACAAGTGACATACATAAGATTAATTTATTTAGCACTATAGCTGCTATGTATCTGTGAATGAAAAATGAGAATAGAATCCACCATCTCTGGATTTGATCACACCACAATTCCATATTATCCACATCACAAAACTACATCTCTTTTTTCAACAGGTCTACATAAAAATGAGTTACAAGACGAGCAACCAAGTCCGCATAGTGAAGTTGTCTATGATTGACCTGGCGGGCAGCGAGCGTGCATCAGCCACCGGTTGCGTCGGTGACAGGTTCAAGGAAGGCGCTAACATCAACCGCAGCCTGCTTTCCCTCGCCAACTGCATCAATAAGCTGGCTGATGGAAGCAGCTACATACCTTACAGGTAACATTAAGCATTGTAGGATAGTTTTAGTTAGACTAGAGGGCCCTGTGAAAAATACTTAGGTATTGCTAAGGAGTCTGCGATGTCTGTTTATATGAAGTACTGATGGATGCGCACGACTAGGTCGCAAGTCGCGAGACGCTTGGGTGCCGCGGCACGACCTCTACCAATGTCTGTCGAGAGATGAAAGAGCAGCGAGATTAGCTTAGGGTAGCGTGTCTTGGTCGCGGAGGCTCATATGTTAGTCTACGTCTCGGTCACGGGTCGCGGTCGCTAGGATCCGCAATTCCGCACGCTACCTTTAATTCGACCAAATATCGACGGTTGGAGAAAAGAAGGTGCTAACATCATCAAAGACTCGTCGACTATAAAAAAATGGCTATGGAAATATGTATACTAAAGAACTTACTTAAAAATAGTTTTACCCTTTTACAATAGTCAATAATATAATATAAATCCATTAAATGCCAAATAAAACGCGACCAAAATATCGAGATATAAATCAAGAACTCTGAATCACTCCTTTGCTAAGCCAACCATAAATGAAAGTAAATGTAAACAAGCCAATAAAATAAACTTTTCTAACTTTAAGAGGTGATTTAAAAAGTCTTGTTCACTTTCTAGAGTGCTTTAACTAACAACTTGTACTTAAAATCGGATTATACCTCAAATATCACTCTTGTTATTTACATTTAAGTTTCGCCAAATTTAAATTCGAATATGAAAAGTTTGGTGAAACATTAATTGTCTTGTTGATTTTATGATTTGAAATTTCTGATTTCAAACTGCAGCTGAAACATTGTTTACAATCTCGCAAATTACTTTTAATTACTGCTCTCTTATTAAATTGTGTATTGTTATCTTATTCAATTTCTAATTATGTACCGAAATAAATTTTAAGTTTAAATTATTTGCAGAAAATATTTGTTTTTGTGTAAATAAAAGCTGCTGAGCTTGTTTAATTTGAACTCTAAAAGCAATATCAAAACCAGATGCTGTAAACAGATACCCTTCAGTGTATTGAGTCGAGAATCTAGCGTCTACTCTGTATATACGTCGTCGCTTTCCCCACATCTGATAAAATGGTCATTTTAAATATGATTGTGTATTTCTGCAGCGACGAGTTGCCATCGCATTGTCTAAATTACAAGATACTGAAGCCCTCGGACTCTCTATTGAGTTACAAAGTATGCCCAGAAAGCTTTTACATACTTGCGTTTTATTTCCGCTCTCAGTCCACCATAGAAACATACAAGCAAATGTTTTTAAAAAACCTTTTTAGTTTTTACCACCAACCTAAACCTTCACAGAGACTCCAAACTCACTCGCCTGCTCAAAGACAGCCTCGGCGGCAACTGCAAGACCGTCATGATCGCGAACGTCTCTCCCGCGAGCAACAGCTACGAGGACACCTACAATACGCTCAAATACGCCGCTCGAGCCAATAAGATCCAGCTCAGTATCAAGAAGAATATCGTTGACGGAGATATGAGGCTCAGTTCATATGTGAAGATCAACGAGGAGCTCAAAAAGCGGAATAAGGAGCTAGAGGCGAAATTGCTGCAAGCTCTGGGACAGAAAGGTAATCCCTTGGTAGCAGTCAGTACTAGTTTTGTGTTATTAGTATACAAATATTTTAGGCCTATGGATACCATACCATTTGGTATTTTAACGTTTTTTTAGCGCCGGCACTGATTGATTTCGTAGGAATGTTAATTAATGAGTTGTGTGTAAATTAATAACCGTTGAGTTATTAATAATTTGTGTATTACCTAAGTATTATTATTTTTTTTTTGTTTAGATGGCGACAGCAAACAATCTGTATCATCTAAGATTGTAGAAGAACTGAAGAAGAAGGTGAAAGAGTTGGAGACCAAACTGACTGTATCCACAATCAAGACTGAAAAGGGTAAGACTATTTTTATTTGCTAATTTTCATATCCAGAAAAAATCGAAGTGAAAGTTGTTCATAGAGCTAAACCTGGCTAAACCTATCAGCTTGCGGGAAGCCGTCCCTCCCTTATATCCGTTACCGTTAGACTTAACTACGATAATCTTAGCTATAGCTACAAATTATAATGCAAAAAATCCTTTTTGGCACGAAAATAACTAACTAAACTTCGTATTCATTCTCTTTTACCTAGAAACCACCAAAACCGAGGAGCTCAAGAAGAAAATTCAAGAGCTACAAGCCAAACTCTCACTATCCAGCCTCCGCGACACCGCCAGAGAAAAAGAATGGCGCGACCGAATACTAGAAGAAGAAGCCATTCATGCTGCTTTGGAGATAGAGCTGCTCAACTTGATGTCGAGGCAGAGGGTGCTGGCGTTGAGGCATCGGCTGAGGACAAGGGCATTCAGCCATGTCTGTGAGCTGGCGCACAGGTCCAGCACTGAGGCCATGGAGCAGGTAAGAATAGTAGAATGTCATATTTGGAACCCGATCCATAGCTATACCTATAAGTACTATGTACTGCAGATTCAGTAAAGGCAACGAGTGATGGCGCTGAAACATCGGTTTGGGATGAGAAGCGGCCTTCCTGATCATAAGCCCAGATCAGAAATAGTTTGTATGGATTCAAATCCTGACCTCATAAACCACTTAAAATATAGACCTCTGTGGTGAACACTATCTACCATGTTCTCTTTATTTTCTACTCTAAACAACTGAGCTACCATACATTCAATTACTCCGGCGAAATTAGTGGTTTCATGCGGACGTTACAGCGCCGTCTCTCGAACCATTTTTAATCTTTCTTTTTTTTTTCAACAGATGTGCACAGAAGACATTCCCCGTCAAGAGCGCGCGGCCGAGAGCTACGCCAAGCAAGCTCTACACATGGACGCTAAAGTCATGTCGGCCTGGACCAAGTGGGACATCAGCAGGAAGAAACTCAACCATATCTTCAACCTGGCCTGTGCTGAGTGCCCCGACATCGGGGACTTCGTTGACAAAATACGAGCGCAGAGCGAGATGAGACAGCTAAGAGCTAGAGACGAATTGAGACAGAAGTTGCTGATGATTGAGAATGAGGAGATCAATGCGTTTACAGAATACATGAGCGATATGCCGAATATGCTGAAAAAACTGTACCTGACTTTGAAAGGTTACGAGCGCGCGACGCCCGCTCTAACCTCCGAATATTTGGAGATAATGAAAAAGGCGAAATCTGCTAAAGGCATCACATGGTCTGATGACGGCGAAGTCAGCAGCGATCCGCAATTCAAATTCATTTGCAACTTGACTCTAGATAAACCAGTGACGCACGAATTCGTGCCCAGCAAACGAGGCGATGCCAATGCTACTATAGACATCGTCACCGATAGCGATGATTTTATATCAGATATCGAAAACAGAGAGCCGGTCAGATCCGCGAAGAAACGCAAAGGAACGCCCATCAAACTCAAAAACAACGAAACCATCATCATAAACGATTCCTTAGAGAACCTCGACACGACGAAAACTCTCAACTCCGCCAAGAAAGTGAAAAAAGAATTCGACGCGTCGATCGACGTCGAAAACTGCGGTCTAATACAGCCCAAGGACTTGAACTCGACGTTCGACATGCAAGGCAGGATGGAGGCGTTGAAGAAATCCTTTAAAGCTGATAACAACGTCATGAGCAAGTCCGTGAACAACCCCGTCAAGAGGGAACTCGCCGACCGAACTAACACTATGACGAGAAGTGTCAACTTCAACATGGGTAGTGGAGGTGAGTTTCAAATTTATTGACTTTATTTAAACTTTAGAGACACTTTGTTAGATGTGTTTAATTTTTACTGCAACACCATCCATTTAAATCATTATTATTACTTCGTGTCTGGCCACTGCTGGACATTATGCTTCTCCGAAGGCGTGCCACTGAGGGCAATCTTCGGCTCGTCGCATCCAGTACCTGCCAGTCACAAATCTTAGGTTCTTCTGGCGAAAGCGCGCCTCACACAGCGTGTGATGTTATAATATAGTCTATAACTCTATTCGTTTTTAAGAAATAATTTTCACCATACTTAATCAGAGTTAAAAATATTTCTTAAAAATGAATGGGTGTTAAATCCGCAATAACAAGCTACATTCTCGTCCTCATTATAATAAATCTATTCTTTCTATCCACCAGCCAGGATAGTGAAGCCTATTCAAGTAGGCAAGGCGCTGCCACAGCGCCGCGTCCCCCCCACCAGCGGCGCCGCCGCGGCCGCCACCGCCACCCCCCGCGCCGGCTTCGGCTCCAGCGTGGCGCGCGACGGATCCTCGCTCACCAGGAACGTGCAAGGTGGGTACTGGAGTTTGTTGAGGGGTGGAGTTTGGTGAGTCAATCTTAGGGTATTCATGAAGCATAGAGCGTAGTAACATTGCGTCAAGTGTAGTAACATTGCGTCAAGTGTAGTAACATTGTCTCAACCGTAGTCACGCAGCGTCAAGCGTAGTAACATTGTGTCAAGTTTAGTAATATTGTGTCATGCGTAGTAACATTGTGTCAAGCGTAGTAACATTGTGTTAAGCGTAGTCACGCAGCGTCAAACGTAGTAACATTGTCTCAAACGTAGTCACGTAGCGTTAAGCAAATAACATTGTGTCAAGTTTAGTAACAATAAGGTATAGAGTTAACTATTGCATGTTTATGTGTATTATAGATAGGGTAATGGTAAAACTAGTCACAGTACAAATTTTTGACTCATCTCACCATAATTTGATATAGCCATTTGTTTTTCTCTCCCACACTTACCGAAAAAACTTGGAAATTTGGAAACCGTATCTAACACTTAACCCTTCTATTCCATGTGCGTATCGTGTTGTGCCGTCCATAACCACCTACTAACAGAGCGCAGGGCTAATGTCACTCAAAAATCAGTCGGTTTCAAAGCGGTGAGAGCGCGAGAACGAGTGCCCAGCCATCCATACTCGAGACCCGCGCTCGCGCAGAGGAAGTGACGTCACACACAGCCAACGTCGCGGGATTAGAAGAGAATGAAGAAAAGAGATACAGGTTCGTTTTGTAGCAGTGTTGGGCAACAAGTAATTTATTAACCGCTTACTGATAAACGATTACAGATTACATTTTGTTTTTGTTTACTGAAATTCGAAAAAGTAATTTTTATACTTCACATTACTGTAATCAATCAAAATCGCATTGCTCAGTTTCGTATTACAAAAAGTGATGAAATTATTACTTTTTTGTATCACAGTAAACAAAAACAAAATGTAATCTGTAATTGTTTGGATAGTTTTTTGTCCAACACTGTTTTGTAGTTAACGTTAGCTCAAGTGTAAAAACGATCTTTGTACATGACAGAAGTAAAAATCATAAAAGTAAGAAACACTACAGAAACAAAACTTCTACTGCTATATCATACTGTGATAGGTATACTATTACAGGCATGCAGCGCTATGTTTATGTGTCCTCGTGTGTGTGTGTGTGTGTCGCGTCACAGTTTCTCATGTGTGCGTGGCGTCGTCCTGCCGCATTTCTTTAGTAGTGTGCTATCGTAGCACGGTTGTATAGAGCATTGTCTCTGTACGGTTTGTTACTCTGTAAGTTCTAAGATAATAAATAATTCAGATGAACTAATACGTTTGAAGCTGTAACGCAGGTCGCTTAATACTAACTGAATATTTTTTTAGGCATGAACTTGGATCGTTTTTAGTCTTGTCTTGACACCTTAGTGAATATGAAAAACTAATTTAGTTCGAGAAGTTATGTTTTTTTCGGAGTACTGAGACGTTTTCGAAATAGATATAAATGTAAATATTTTTTGAGTATGCATTTAATTTACTGTTGCTGCTAACGATCGCTTTCTTTTGTCCTGGACATCACAAAATAATGACATGTTCTATGACTATTGACTTACTACTAAACCATTCCTAATAGTAAGATAATTGTACACAGATACAAACATTATGACCAACACTATTAGAATACTATTTCTAAGTAAAATATTGAACATACCATTAAATTCGGTGCTACGCACACACATTTCAGCTGTATTGATTGCTACTCCTCTCAAATTTCGAATAGTAACTCGAAATTTGGAAAATTCATTCATTTGAGAAATGCCTTTGAACATCACCGCCATGAACGCTTTGATACATGAGCGAGTGTGAAACGTAATCAATGTTATTTATCTACGACATAAATGTACTTTTACAAGATGTAATTATAAAGTAACTTTAAATCAAGCATAAATATTTTAATGTTGTGTTTCTATCATCAAATCTTTTTTTAGTAACATATTCTAGAAAAATGAAAAAGAAAATGGATCCCCCATAATGAATTACTTGACCAGTCGATACTTTTGTATGAAGGAAGGTCCAATTTTGTTTTTCATATGTTAAGAAAATGTTACGAAGAAAAGTTGTTCAGTTTGATGATAGGAAAGGAACTCACCCTTAAAATATTTGCACTTGATTTAAAATGGCCTTATATAAGTGTGACTTGCCTAGAAAACTTGTAGCATAAACTTTTCTATGATTATTTGAATCATAATCGCAGTAATGTTTTATTATGACTATGACGTACCAAGGACTAGAAAATATTTGATATTATACGGGGTGTAATGGGCAGCGTATCAGAAACTGATAGGGGTTGTTCAGTGAACGGAACATTCTGTTAAAGGGGAGGTATACTATTTGGCATAGTGTGAATGACGAACCTTATATTTTACAAAAATCTTTCGGCGCACGATTAGACCTAAACTATTCGATTCTACATGTAAATACAAACCTAAAATATACTTGGTGTTTTTTGTGTAAAGCGTTACATTACTGAGATATTTTCACTTTAAAATAGATTTTTCGAAATTCCGATATCTTTGATTTAAAATATCTCGGTAATGTGACGCTTAAGCCAAAAATTTCAATCAGTATTTTTGATTTCTATTTGTGTATAGAATCGAATGGTATAGGTTTGATCGAGCGCCGCGATGTTTTTTTTAAAAAAGAAAGGTTCGCCATTCACAGTATGCCAGGCTCCATACAAAAAGTTTACATCCCCTTTCTGAAAGAATTTCCCGGTGAAACTTGTTCAGTTTAATTGACTGAGCAACCTCTAACAGTTTCTGGTACGCCATCCCTTACCCCCGGTATGCAGCAGCCAAGGTTTGTGTTTAATTTTGAAACCTTATTTTAGATTTAGTGATTTCTTTTTGATAGCAAATAAAGTAATGTTTTTCTAGCTTTAATATTTGTAGTTCTTTTGTAATTAGAAAATGTACGTATTTATTATGAGTAGTTAGTTTTTGATAAATGAAAATGTAACTTTTTTATAATAATAAAAACTTTAGGATATTTTTGATGAATAATTGTATAACTTTATTTATGGCGGTTGTAACGAGTATTGATACTTTAGATTTAGAAGAATGTTTAATGCATCAGAGTTTTAGTAGCGTAGAAAGATATTCAAAACTGCGCAGGTCGTTAATGGGTCAGGCAAATGGGTTAATGGGTCGTTAAAGGGAGAAAATAATGTAAGATTTTATAAAGATTAATTTACTTTTTTAGTACAACTCTTAGAGATACCCAGAATCATTACAGAATATTTTTAACACAGGACCACAGCACCTGTCACTTTAATAATTTTATCTTCTTCCTAATGACAAGCAGTCAATAATTGGCGAAATCATGGAAACGCCATATAATAACCTAAAAGATTGATTGATTGTCATTATTTTTTTCTAATCGGTCCAGTTATTTTCGGGATCGGTAACAAACAAACATAATCTTAGTGTTTATTAGTGGAGACAAAAGGACGGTCAATCTCCACTGTCAACATTTTGCCTAAACAAGTCTGTTTCAAAGTTAAATCCCAATTAAAACGAGTTACTAGATACCCTTCAATCATCTATGAACAATGCAGACTGACGTGCTATGAAATAAAATACCGTCTCAATAAACTCCAAACTCAATCAATAACTTCAAATAGTCTGCCTAAGAAATTTTCGATGATACTTGAAATAAAAGCAAAGACATTTGTAATACGCTACGCAAAGGTTGTAGGCACAGAAGAGTTAACGAAAATCTACAGCGCATTGCAGATTGTAAAAATACTTGTAGATTTTAGAGTTTTGGAATGGTGCGTATTAACAATTTATACTTGATATAAATTGTACAATTCTGTTAGCACCTTGTATGAATCTCTTTGCTTTTGTATCTTAACTCCACTTCAGATCCTCTCCAGATTTACAATAGTTCATCATTAAAATCAAACTAAAACTATTTTTAAAGTACCTCAAATTATAAATGTGCCTTCACAACTGAATGTATTGTTAATTTTATTATGAATATGATTTATAATTATAAATGTTTGTAATTTTTATTAAGATTGTGTGACAGCGTGATTAAAGGATTTGTAAATAATTATTTATATATTTTTTTAATTTCTATTGCCTATTTTTTAAGAATACATACATACATATAATCACGCCTTTATCCCTAATGGGGTAGGCAGAGCGTAAACTTCCAAAAGTAAACAAAGGTCGTTCCGTCACGTCTGACAAATTTTGAGGGTTATTCCAGATGGATCTGTATATTGCGCATAGTGACAGATTGTCAGCCCATCGACTAAATTACAATACTGAAACCCTCGAATCCCTTAGCTGATTTTTACAGCATGCCCGGGAGGAGATGCAGCTGGCACATTCTATGTTTTTCTATCACTCCCAGTCCAGCATGGAAGTAAGAATAATGTTAAGTAAGAATAATGTTTTATAATGTTTTTCCAAATCTCTATTCAGCTAAAGGTACTATTCAAGATTGGACTGCAGCACTCGGCAGCAACAGACTGCACCAGCAGGTAAACACAAAAGAATATAAAATTTTATTTATTTATTTTATTTTATTTATTTCAAAATAAAATAAATAAATAAAATGATATCTAATGAAATGAAATAGCATCTGTCACATCACACAGCGATCATCTTACAGTGTTTCGTGTACACCTGCTGCTGCACTACAGTCTGTTGCTGCTGCGTGCAGTCCAACATGGAATAGTATCAAAACAGTAACTAAATACAGGAGAAATGAATAGATTGTCACAGTTTTAATAATAATCTGCTGGCTCCAAGCAAAGTTAGGCTCATACCTACGCTCGTCTACATTTGCTTTACAGAAACACAATTAAATTTACCTACGCCGAGTTGTCAGTTGCTAAAGTTCGCTTGACACGGATACGAGTGAAAATAAATGTAACAAAGAATGCTTCATTTCATGGAATCGAACTAAAATTGGACGAATTCCAATTTGAACTAGAACAAAATGACTTACTAATAGCTAAATGATTCAAGGTTCTCCATGGATAATTAATATCCATGAGTTCTTTAATTCTTCAAACAATAATTTGGATTTTTGTTTTTAAAATATTTTTTTTATTACGACAAGTATGCTAAAATGAGTCCATTCCTGTCATTTTCGTCAGAGAACAGAAAGTATAGACAGATTTACCGAATCGACATCACTGAATACAGGTATCAGATTTTGATGATCAGATGATCACACAATCACACCCTGTATAATGAATTGTATGTCGCTACCCGCTAGACCCAGCGCTTCTAATTACCAACAGCACAAATTGGAAGCTTTGAAACACTTTGAAACGCGCCCGGATAGCTCCTTCGTCGAATGACGAGTTACCAACTTGCACAGAACCCGGGATTTGGTTTCATTGCTCCCGTCGTCATGCTGATGAAACTTGTCACATGTCTCTTGTGCATCTCTCACTACAAAATGTGTTACGAATGTACTGTACTTTGTTAGAATAGGTAGGGTAGGAAGGCTTTGGTAAACCACCAAGTTTTAACTAGCTTTTTGACCGCTATTTCTGTTGCACCTAACCGTAGATGCATAAATTTTCCTGTAAGTATTTTCCCACAATAAAAAGCATTCTATCTAATG
Organism: Scrobipalpa atriplicella; assembly: GCA_029255725.1. Classification (NCBI taxonomy): domain Eukaryota; kingdom Metazoa; phylum Arthropoda; class Insecta; order Lepidoptera; family Gelechiidae; genus Scrobipalpa; species Scrobipalpa atriplicella. The sequence continues at coordinate 15,844 of JARACY010002079.1, forward strand.
TATTCGCTGTAGCTAGTTTGTTGTTGTTTAGAAGACTACATGGGAATCTTATGGGGATGTAGTCGTCTAAACTACCCCAAGGTTCCTCCTACTTACGTACACGTTTCCTTTCTTCCGAATCCCGTATGTATTCAACAGAATCTGTATGTTCGTTGGTAGAGCCCATACTTTTGGAAAGCGCTAGGTGAGACTACCTTTGCAGACAGGAGCGCGACTAACAACTATTTGGAGAAGCTTAAAGAATTAACGCCTGCGTTTGGTTTCCATTGCAAATTGGAACGTGCGAACTTGCAGGGTCCTCATTATCGTAAAAACGGAAACTTTACCGGAGATCCAGTTAGTCGGTAACTGTGTTAAAACTTCAACTAGACGTTACAGTATCCAGAACTTCCAGCAGTTATTAACTTTGACGTTATAAAAATTACAACTTGCTAGTTGGTAGCAAATATTTTTAACTGACAAGTTAGAACTTTATTAAGGTGTAAGTTAAGTAGCGGTTAACCTTAAATACTATCCAGGCCGGCAGTGAAATGATGCATGGAGTGGAACCTTTTAAAGGCGTAGGAGCCTTACATAACCTAAGTGCCTTTCAGATTTTACAAAACTGCGACTGTTTCCAAACAACCCTTCAACTGTGGGAGTAGCCTATACTTATCAGTATATTTTCTCTGAAACCGTACGGACGCTCTACCAACACCCCAGCGAAAAATACTGCCAGTTTATCACCTAAAACCTTCTAATTACCAATTTTCCAGTTAGCTGGACGGTGAGACCGAATGATTGACCGATTTAATCAGTGCTCAGAGCGGGTGCGAACGGCGCGTGCCCCAAATACAAAACTCGTCCCTATTGCCATCGTAATAATAACAATTATTGAATTTAATTTATCGAGGCTCGCTATTGCCTTTCGATATTGGTCTTTTTTGGTAAAGGGTCAAGATGACAAAGGGTACGTGGCACTACTGGTGCGTGGAAATATACCTTCGTTACACCGGGATGCGACCTTTGGAATCATAACTTTTTTCTCCTATTTACACGCCAATTAAATGGACGATATGGGGCCAGTAATAAATGTAAAGCATGGCCAAATTAAATGACAGAATTGTGTTTTCATTACAAAAAGCTATATTACAGCAATCGTCTATTAATTCTACTAAGTATGTCTCCCAGCTTCTCATCAGGGTGCGGCGTGACAAAAAATGGATTGAGCGCGAATCCATCTGTTCCCATCGAGATAAGTTTTTGTTGACACCCTGGCCTAATTTATTTTTCTTCAACGACACTGGATTTTCGCCTTAGTGACGTCAATTTTAATTAACCTTTCGTTAGCCCCTAGGACATTAATTCCCCGAAGGTAAACGGAATTTCCGAGAAGTTTCTATTAGTTACTTTTCTAGAAGACAGGTAAAACTAATTAGATGAAAAAGGCGTATATTTTTGGGGTGAAGTGTGATCTACCTACTATACCGCTGTTATTCACTCCTGGCAGACGGCGCACTCAAACATTTAACCTATATTTCCTATAAATGCGAAGGTAACTTTTTGACCATTATTTTTGTTCATCTGCTACCTCTAATAAGTAGACAGAAATAACAAACGTAAATAATGATGTCGTCTTGATTTAGAAGTCCTAGGTAACTAACTATAGTTTTTAATCATTGGAGCTTAGCAAACCACTGGAAGTGTGTTATCCTCAACAATGTTAATAAGCGGTAGCAAACACGGTAAACCAGGATTATATGAACCTGCGTCGTTGGGAACTGATCGCTCGGGCGTTATAAGGTAACTAATAATCCCAGGGAATGAAGAGCGTGCGGAATCCGCCGCGGATCCGGAATCCGTTCTTCCGCGAGCCAATCGAACAGATGCCACTTCCGCGCCCAAGCCGGAATCCGCGTAATTGAAACTGCCGTGTCTTTTAGCTTTAGAGGCACCTCCATGATGCAATAGGCCAGGAACAAGGTAGCTGATAGATTTTCCGGAAAGAGCTATTCCGGAATTTGTTTGGGGTTCTTCATATAAAAGCTCGTGTCAGTCAAAATATTTTTATAGAATGAAGTGTTTTACGAAAAATAGAGTTATTCTTTTGGCTACAGCAAAAAAAATCCGTGTCGTACAAAAGCGTATTTTTATGAATATCCAGAAAATAGAGGGACATTGTTTTTTTTCAGAGACATTGAAAATACTAACTGGTTAGGTAATATAAAAGCATGTATGTATAAAGTTGTCCTTTCAAGGACGATTAATCAATACAGTGCTGATGTCAGCTCCTGATATCTTGGGAATTCGGTTCCATCTTCTCACCGAATAGTTCCAAACTTTATTTGGACTTAGCACCCCTGGGTGACTGGGTGACTATCGGTGTCGGAAACTCCTAATTTTCAATTGAACGTTACGATAGAGAATATTTAAGCATTGAAGGTCAATGATTGACAATAAAAGAATATAAACTCAATCAAAAATAATTAGTACTGGTAGCCTCTGTAAATAAGGTGTAATTCTTTCCAATTAGGTTAGAAGGATAAGAAACAAATACTGACAACAACAAAGACCAAATCCAGATCGTAATCAGGGCAGAATCTAAACAAAAGGCCAAAAATAGATTTAGTTAGAGGAAAAATCCCCAAATGACCAGGTCCAGATAATTCTGAATTCAAGTACCTAGGTACCTTCACCCCGAGTTTAGAAGACAGATCACCAAAGTCACTTTCTAGCTAGATACTTAGCTAGATCGATATTTTTAATTTCTTTTGTAATGCCGAGGAGCAGATTCTGCAAATATTTGGAAAGACGAAACACGATTACGATCAAATAAAAATCGTTTCAAACATTTTCACTTTTAATCCAATAACCTAATTCGATAGCTTCTTCATTCGGTGTCCAAACGAATCTTCGAAGCGGGTTCGAGACCCTAACTGGACGAGAAAGGCTCCAAAATAGAGTCCAAAGGAATAATGAGAAGTTCCGAACAAAGCTAAGTCGATTATCGAAGTTAGCTTTGTTTAAACTTAAACTGTAACTCGAGGGGATAAAGCTCGGATTATAGTCTTCACAAACATCGCGGCGTTGAAAAATAAGATTGCCCTCGTGTAATAAACTTTGGATAATCTGATTCGAGCTAATTCTGTTCTACCTACTTATTTAAAGTGTTCGGGCCTCAAACTAGTAGCAACGTTGCTTACCCTATTCCAACAACTACTAAAAAAACTTAATATTTCCACAATTAAAGACTTATCCTCCATGTATTTCATCCCATGTAGAGTCGGGAAATCTCCATTGTTTGGATTCGGTTTGGTCAATCAAACAAATCTTCAATTACCTACTAATTTAAAAGAAAGCTTTTCAAGATTATATTATTATTATATACCTATGCATGCTGTATACTGTAACATTATAACGTGAAGCATATTTCTCGTAGACATTAAGGTAATTTCATTTGCATATAGGAATCAACTTTAAAATGCTGCATGCACCTGCACTTGCAGTGATGCGTCTATGTCAGAGTTAATAAACATTTGAGAAACGGTGCAGTATTACAACTGTTTTCATCGTGAAGTGCACTACTTGTAGAGAACTACTCAACGTACCCTGCTAATGCTACTTATTAATCACCCCATCTCAACCTATCCAAGAAATTAATTAAATAGGAAACCGGAGGATTCGTGTGAAAGTACTGGCAACTGATTACTTTGACGTCATAGAGTTTATAATTATTTGAGAAAATGGAACATGTTACGAACTGTTTACATCACAAATGCACCTTTCTGGAGAGCTGTTCTAAACGCTACTTATAAATCACCCCATCTCAACCTATCCAAGAAATTAATTAAGGAGGAAATCGGAGGATTCATGTGGAAGTACTGGCAACTAATCACGGTGACGTCACGGCGCGGGTCCTATTATCTTCCGCTGATTAGACGCAGCGAGTGCAATGTGCAGCGCTGCAGCCGCTTGATGTATTGCGCAAGGAACTGACGTATAGGTGACTAGCTTTGCGCCCCGCGGTTTCATCTGCGACTAAAGAAATTCCCGCGACCAAGGGGTGTTTTTGTGGGAATCACGGAATTTTCCTGGGCGAAAGGAAGCCTAGATTATGTGTTTATTCCAGTCAATAGTCAATTAGTATATCAAGTTTCAAAACGCCTTGGTTTTACCGTTTCACTATAATTTCCAATATTCTATTTAATAAATAGGTATAATTTGAAATCAAATCCGTCTTTATTGACAAACCCTGATGGGTTTTCATTTTCATTGATCCGATTACAAAACAACTTCAATTTGTTATAACATAAGCAAATTATATACATCGGACTACTGCATGTAAAATCAATGCTTTATTCCCATAGAAATTCGCGATAAATCTGTCGTCCTGACCAATTTTATAAAAATCCAATCAGCCGTTAAGGCATGAAAAAGCAACAAACAGACAGACGTACATAGATACAAACTGATAATCAGTAAGGAGGTATGGATGTTGAGGTAGAGTTATGAATTGGTTCCTCAGGTGGTACCTACATTATTGTTTCTTTGTTTAATTTTCTGCTGCTTTGTTTTGTACATGTGAAACCGTATAAATAAAGTTCTATTGTGTTGTGTAGGAGTAATTTACCTATTTATTTTGGACTCGAGTGACTTTTGACTTGGGAAAGTCACATTATAAAAGGCACGTGCGAGCTCTGTGTAGCTAATGAAAAGCGCTTTAATTTGTTTTATACATTAATTTAACATTTTATTGTAGATACTTTAACTGTCTTTTGGTCCCTGAAATTGGGTCAGTTGAGAAAATATAGGACCGTATTTATAATCAGCTCTCAAGAGTGACAGCGAGTTAAAGTTTGAATCAGAAATGTCATTTCAATACAAAACAGCCTGTCAAATCCACACTTAATATTGCTCTCAATCTTGAGATCGCTTTATAAATACGAGCCATAGATTGGTAAAAATAAAAACCCCTTTAAACGAATTATAAAGTGCAAATATTTGTATTACAAACAAAAATAAGATTTTAATGAAATCTGGTTGTGTTGTTTGTTGATTAGACACGCAGCGTAGTTGCGTGTAAATGTTTGTGGGTGGAAGAAGCTTATATTTATATAAAAATTTTTTTTTTTGAAAACTTGTATGTAGGCTATGTAAGTATTGTATATCCCAGCCAAATATTGCAACGCGTAACCGCTTGGCGTAGCCGCGTAGCGCATAGTCGTAGCAATTTTACTAAGTTCTACGTTGATACGCCGTAGGCCGTAGCAACAAGCTACGATTCTGTAGAACTTGTAGCGGCACATTATTGCTCACGACTGCCGCTCGGCCAAACTTGTTTGTGAAAATGAACCTACACGCACATTGCTTTAGTGTGCGTAAGTTCGGCATATTAAACCTGCGTAATTACGAATACAAGGTCGCGTGCCTGTACGCACAACCAGAAGTATGACCAAGCGGAAGTCGCAATATGCAATTTTCCTTATTTTTCACCCTCTAAAATTCGAGATCATCTAACATTGTTCCATTCAGGGGAACCACAGAGGCACGCAGTATATCAAGGTTATCTTAAACAATAGGCCTCTATTTACCTACCAACTATGTTAAAATACATTCAGCGTCCGCATTCCCTGCAATATCTACATAGAAGGCTGTTTTTCATGTAAATGTGACCGCGACGTGGCCTGGGTGGCACGCATTCTATTACGCAAGATTTATAGTTCACAGAGTAGGTGCAGTTATGCATCTGAATTAGAAAGTTATTATGTACAATGTAGAGGGCTTTCTTTGAAAGATATGACAAGGCTAGCTGTCTACCCGAGGTTTTACTGGTAATTATGTATTAGCTACGAGTATGATCATTTTATAAAGCCGCAATTTATTCAAAAGGCGTTTAGCATTAATGGCGTTTAGTGTAATTTAGTTTATGAATCAAATAAATAATCAAACACTTCATAAATCTTTAACAGACTGTCAGCAGCTAATAAACTAACTGATACGAATAATATATGAGAACAGAGACGCAAATCTAGTCGATTAGTGATTCGATTCTGACTGACACGATATGAGAGAAATCAGTCCTAACCGAACTAGAAACAACAACACAAAGTCGTTGTCCCCAGGTTAGAATTGATCCCGAGACCTCCGGGCCGACAGCCCATGGCTCATGGTGGAAACTTGTGGAATGCCTAAATATTAACGAACATGTTCTTTATCTAATTATGAACTGAAATTTATTAGAATCTATCTGCTCTGATTCGAAATGTTTTTTGAATAAGAGGTCACTTTAGCAAGTCGTCTCTAATGCTTCTTAATGGGCAAACTTCAGTTGAAATGCTTACTAAATTCACTTCATAACTTAGTGAGTTACGTTCAGACCTGTTTTCAGAAAATGTTCAAGAGACTATGCCGAGAAAAACATTCCTAATAGAAACTAACGGAAAATTCTCGGAATTTGATGCTAAAGTTATTTCTTGGGGATACATTTTAATTATCTTACTAGACAATCCTCAATTTTTATTTCCTGAAAGAATTTCATGGTGAAAGTTGTTCAGTTTCGTTGACTGAGCAACCCCTATCAGTTTTCGGTACGCTGTGCCTTACGGGGTGTAATGATAAGGTATAGGACAATCAAGGACCTATTAAACTTTACGCCCTACAGCGGCTTATACGTAGTAAGTGCTCTGAACCACCCTTAAGAGACCTTTCATTAACCTTGGCCTCGGGAACTCTAGTTATGGGACACATTCGTAAAGTTTTGATAGACAAGTTTATTGGTCTATCCAACAAACATGTTTTCAACATGTTTTGTGAAAATATTATAAACATTTTAAGGTTCTAGTTTTGAAATCCTACGTCTAAGGTTTTGGGCAAAATACAGATAAATAGTACGCTCGAGTTATTTTAAAAAGGGAAGCTTGTAAACTTATTTTTTGTAGGACTTGGTGGTAGTGGGATTTACAGTTCCAAATATGTAACTGAAAAAATACATATAACGAGATAAGGTAAAATAAGCATTGTTTACATTACACAAATCTTGCTGGCTTTTCAGTAACTACATACCAAAACTGCTATTTATTATTTAGCTCACGAAACCAAATAAAGTAAACCTACATTTAGAAGCTACACATCTAAGTATATTATATAGAGTCTATGTAATATGTATGTTGGTACTTGGTACGTGAAAAGCCTTGTAACTATTTTCAGCGAAATGTTTCACCTTTCGAATTCCAATTTTCTAAGCAGAAAAAAAATAAGTTCAAAATGTCGGTCCAGTATAATAAAAATGAGAAGTTCAACGAATTCTTCTGATTGTGACTTTGAATGAGAGTCAAAGTGTACGTGCACTAGTATCAAAGTCAGGGTTAGGCTACTGAGTACAGAGCCTAAGAAAATAAAATTTGGCCTACCCATACAAAATGACTCCATGTTTATGGGAGGTCCAATTTTATTTTTCATATTTCGACCACATGCGAAAGATTTCCTTGGCGAAACTTTTCAGTTTCATGTTCACGCCGCTAATTTTTACTTTTAATAAAAAAAAAAAAACTTCCCATATTTATACCAGTTCCGTTCGAAAAAAAAACTTGGCAAGAAAATATGACACAAGAACGTACGTAGCTGCCAAACACTCTTAGATTGATGTTACCAAAACACCCACAGTGGAATTAGGGATATCCTTGTCTAACATATCTTCAGGCCAATAGGGATTGCAAACTTCTATAATAAATGTGCGTGCGTCTCAAACCATCCGTCTATGTTTTTACGTTTGGATAAAATATATTGTAGGTAAAGGTATCGGTGCAACCGGAGATAAAATTGGTGTACCTACGGACAGCTTCCGGCAATCTGATAAGAGTTGTTCAGTTTCAGTCAACAAAACTGAACAACTTTCACTAGGATATTCTTTCCGGAAATGAAAAATGTGGTTTGACTTTCTCATACAAAATTAGGTACCTCATCATTGATTGAACAACCCCTATTAGTTGTTGTCTCTTCAATCTTATTAGAAAGCGAAAGATACTAAAAATACTGTATTTTCTGGAGGGCTGATAAACTATTAAAATAAATAAATGATGCTTCTAATTTTATAGTACAGGAGCTGTCACATGTCTTGAATGTGTGTTTCAGAATTTACTTGTAAAATAATTTATTTCGTAGGTAGGTAGTTACTGCTCTTCACTTTCACTTTGGCTCTAAAATACGGTTCCCAAGCAGGAAAATACAAAGTCAGGAGCAATTCAAAAGAACTTTTTTAATACTTACCTACCTTTCTACAATTTTAGAACTGCGAACAAAGCCAAATTCAAAAGTTTAAATTGCGCGACCAAATTGATCAATTCCGCCTGTTCCGATTCTGTCACCTTCATGACCTTGGTCCCTCATGCGTACCGGAAAAAAAGTTCAATAAAACAGTTTGAAACGTCGGCGGTGGGCACCGAATACGGGGGAGTTTACGATGGGCCCACATGGCTCACCTCGGCGATAAAACTTCCCAGCCTTTATTAGAATTGAGCCCCCTTGTATTCTCGGCTAGATGCGCAATTTAAGAGCGCTCGAGGTGAGAAAGTAGCCAGTCAGCTACTTGATGATAATAAAATGCTGTACCTCAATGTGTATTACTGACCAGCCATCCATCACTACTACTGCCCACTTAACTGGACCCTTTAAAAATCACATTACTTCTATTGATGTGTGTTTCCGAGTGTTGCGGGTGGGTGTACGTTTATTATTCCTTTTAATAGATTTTAGCACGAAGAGAGACTGTGGTCTAGAGCAACACACAGGAAACATATTTCCGGGGCGCGTTTTCACCAGCGGACTACTAGTAGGCTAAAACCACGACACTGAACAGATTTCACCCGATACAGATGAACAGCATTTGTCAATTGCAGGAATGACTGCCGTCGTCACCTGTCGGCTGCAGCCGCCGACGCGTTGATTGCAGCTGTACCACCGGTCGGCTGCAGCCGTCGATGCATCGACTGCAGCCGTCAACATTCGACTGCAGCCGGCTGTCGGCGACGCCCAGCAACGGCTGCAGTCGACAGGTGGCAATGGCTGCAGTGCAGTGCGGTTCGTCTGTATGAAGCCTTCAACCGACATTAAGCTCCTGTCGCACAGACTCCCCCTGTGTTTCCCTGAAAATCTCCAAACGCTGAGGAGCTTACGACACGTTCAATATGTGCCAGCAGCAATTAATTCCAAATGTCGTCGACTGTCCAATGTCGAGCCCCTCTGTTCGTGACACGGGTACATAAAGGTGTGCACAAAGCACTCACACAGGTGGTAAAGTGTAAACATAGCAGTCAATAACGTTCGCTGTTAAAAAGTTGATCGTTTTCTAATCAATTTTATGTTTGTTTTTGATGAATTAAATGGTTTTGTTCTAATCTTAAAACAAATGAATAACGCAACGTATTTCTATTTTTACTTCGTCAAAATATCTGATTCCAATAGGAAAACTAATTAAACCTGAGCTGTCAGTAATCATCTTATAATAATGGACGGGGTATAAGATGATTGTAGCTACCTGCAAATAGGTAGCAACATTTATCTATTTCGTGATATTATTATGTTTGCTAAATATTGTATTGTACGAATAATTAGTTATCACATTGTTACCTGATTTCTGATAAAGCGAATTGAAATAAATTGCGTGGCCAACAGATAAATTAAGCTGGAACAATTAAATTTGTTACCAATTTTCCGGCAAGAGGGCTTTGTGGACAGTCCTCGAATTACCGCCGCTCTTTATTTGCATAAAACTAATTACTTGCACGACGATTGTTTGCGAAGTGAACTGGGAACGCCATTTTTGAAACTGATTTTTGTTTCCTACGTTGAGATTTACGTACAGTATCTCATGGTAAGTGGGCACCGGCTTCGTTCTTCTAGTTTGGCTAGGACAATGCAGGCTGAATCATCTGATTTTCTGTGAAAAAAAAAAGGTTCCGTGCTTCGGAAGGCACGTCAAGATGTCGGTGGTTTAAAAACTCGGGTTCATCGGGTTGTTGTAGAATCGAAAAACCCAAGTCATACCGTAACAAACGTTGAACCATGTATACAAGTAGGTATTTGAAAAAAAAAATAATGTTACTATCTGTAATCCATCGCTAATAAAAGTGGAATAAAGTAAAAAAAAAAAAAAGATTAAAACTGATTTTGTTATGATTTAAGTATCAATTCATGTGTGTGGTGCTATTTACTTATATAAGAATCAAACATAATATACTTTCTGTATATATTATTTGTATCCTCTGTTGTTATAAACAACTAAAAACATTAAGAAACTGTTTGAAAATGGAGTCGAAATAACTTTGGTATGTAGGTACTTAATTAATTAAGTTTATTTTAAAAATCGGGCTTTTGTTGACAAGTGGCAGTGATTACATAAAATTTATTAATGAGCACCCGAACATTAAATTCGGTTTTAAATTATGTTTTGACAGGAAAATTCTGCCGAAATAACCTGAAATCGCAATTTCCTAAAAGGAATTTCTTCGTAAGTCTTGTTTATTCTATTAATATTTTCTCATGAAAATAGGTAGTATGTTTTAATATCATGATTCATGATAAATATTTGTATTTTTGTTGTTTTGTACACTGTACATAGCTTTTTAAATAAGTAAATTCCTTAGTACATAACTTTAATTTAATATCAAATGTATAATGTTCAAGCTAGGTCAGGAATGACCGTGACATTACGTGTATAAATTGTATTGTACTTTACTAGTTGCCGATGGATATTTTCTTTTCATAAACTAATACTACCTACGTGTTATACGACTACGACCCTTATTTACAGCAAACGCTGTGTTTATTAATATTAGTTATTTATTTCCTGACTGGCTTCATATAACTGGCTATAGGAAACGTGTCAATTACCAAACGGTCGTCTCGTAGCCGGCGAATTTATCGCACTTAGCAACAAGTTGCCGATGGATAATATTCTTTACCCGACAAACGGGTGCTTCCACCGTGCTCCACCTTTATATCTTTCTTACTTTGGATTTTGGCTATGATCTGAAGACAACAGAAGATCCTTTTTTGTGTACGAAACTTGTATGTTTAAAACTCCTGTCGACAGGAATTGTTGGAATTATTAAAAAAAATATCATTCATCATCGTCCCTTGTTAATATTACAATTTTTATTAAAAAAGTTCATCAAAAATCCCATTCAAAGTTTTACTAGCGCATGCAAATTAGTTAACTTGTCCTATGCTAAAAAAACTGTTCCGCTAACTAACTTTACCCAAAAATAGAGCGTGGTTGAACTCAAATTTTTTTTTTTTTTTTTTTGGAGCTTTAGCTCTTTGTAAGATATTTTGCCATTGAGTCATACGCAAGTTCCTTTTTTAACAATATTTGGGCAAAGTGAAACTATCTCTCTGAATAAACCACGAAATGGACAGGAAATTGTCGCGATAAACAATAAGACTTAACGTTAGGCTAGCTTTATAACCACAAAAGAAAAATAAAATATAGCAAGAGAGACAACCAAAAAGTAATTTCTATTCTTTTGATATTGCCCAGTGAAAATAACACCTATTTAATTTGCAATTATTTTTTGTATTAAATTTGTAGAGAGGGGCAGAGACGGTGTTAGTTAGAGTCGAGGTGGGGGTGAACAGATTTTCTATAGAAAACATTAGCGCCGCCACCTTGACTCTTTCTGTATGCCATGCGCCTCAAAGGCACTGTTATTCGCACACAATATGCACAACCAGCTGCTTAGTGCGCCTTCACTTGTACTAAAATTAACTTAAGTAAGGTCATTCACCCCAACATATCGCAATCCTGTAATTTTGCCATAGCTGACCACCAAGAGGTACTTCCCATCCAATTTTGTAATTTTAATTATTTGGTAAGTACCCAATCAAACATTTGTTTTAGACGTACTGTGATGGAGGTCTGATCCTCTTTAAAATGCCCAATTCATGTCTACCTTTACTTGACTTTTCCATTAAACGCCTTAACTTTTGGCGATAAATTTATTTTACCGGGACAAACTCGGCCAGTGAGGCAGGGCATTTACTTCCGCTTTTAATAAAAAAAAATGCTGTGCTATTAGGCGGTTTATAAACTCTGACATTAGGGTTTATCGGGTCGATCGACTCAAACCCACTCGACAAGAAAAATAAAAAGAATGTTACTTAACGGATTTGGATATTTTTTGTATCTAGATAGAATGGTGTCACTGATAACACAATGGATAACAAATTTATTTTTTCTGCGGAATATTAAGGAAAATGGAATAAGCTTTCGCAAAACTAGCAGTAGGTAGGTATCCTTAATTCCTCAGATTGTATAAAGCAAATTATATCTCATGAGATCCCAAACAGCAAATCTATCAGTGACAGTCTCCCAGACTTATCCATTTCAGTTTTATTAAAACCCTTCAGTTCGTTGACTTCACAAACTTTCAGTATATTAGATTAGATATTCGAACAGTTTAATATAATTTAAAGCGATATAAAAACAACTATGTTCCAGCTTTTTTTCCCGGACGTACTGTAGAAATTAGTAGAAAGAGACGAGGGTTTATTGAAATCTTAGGCTGTTGACAAATTCTTCTGTCTAAAATGACTCTCAATACTTTTCAGACATGGCAAATACGCCCATTTATGAAGAGGTTGAAGCTCTGCCTACCCTGTAAGGCATTCTAGAGGATTGCTTATGTATGTGTGTAAATGTGAAACAACACGTCGAAATCAATAAGTCGAAACATAAAGTATCTAACCGATTTCACGCGACATTAGCCGGTAGTTGGCAAACAAAATTAGAGCTTTGTCAACGCGTTGTGTGTCTTGTGACACGTAGGGGAAATCAAACAAACGCGTGTGGTGCAAGTTATAGGTGAATAACTTATTTATTAAATACTCATACCTACTCATGTTACTCACATTATTATATTAGATCGTGTCTTCCTATCTCAACCATTCGCGCTCAGACCCGATCTAAAATAATAACTCATCCTTATGTTAGTTTCCACATGCCGACCTCCAAACTTCAATTTGAAAATGGCACCCCATGATGATCATGATGATGAAGATTTGTTACATCTGATTCTCGACTCTCAGCAGTTGAGATTATTCTATTCATGATTAACAAAATTATTAATTTGCCATCAAAGTTTGCCATGCACGCAGCAGATACTCTGGAAACTATGATAAATAAATAATATTTTTAGGCTGTGTCAAAAACAGGCTTTGTCAAAGAAATATACTTCATATAGGCTGTGTGGTCAAAAAGGCTTTTGTTTCTCATATTTGGTTTATCTATGAGTTCGTGTAGATCTTTGAGTGACCTACCCTGAACCGGTATTTGGAAACTTTTCCAAGTAATTATAAACATTATGATGATGCCGTATTTGGAGACATGTTCCAACGAACGATTTGGTTTTAAGGGCAACCTATTCAAGAAATGTCATTTCTCTTAACAAATCGTCCGCTTATAACTTAATCCTAAATTGGGCAACTTTTTCCAGGCGTTGCTTTCGCGCACCGCCGCGCGTAAGTCGAGCGCGTTGACTTATTGACAATACGTGTTGACTTACGACGTCTATGCGCATGCACATAGCTAGATATAGGTCTGTATACGCCTCCGCCGACGATGTTTGAGCGTCTGGTTCGTTAGGCACGAGCTGGGCGGCTGATGTCTCGCTCTCGCCTTCGGAGTGCACTTAACGAGTAGAGGAAAATGGCGAAAGATATTTCTGACTTTCTGTTTACGCTTAGTTATGGTTCGATTCTGAGAAAGCAAAATAGAGAGGGGTAAGTAGAATTGACCTCACAACCTACCTTTAACCTTCGATCATTATCAAACGAAAAATTTTGGTTCTATGAAATCGATACAGAACTCTGAGACAATTTAAAAGATTAAATAAAAGTAATAGATTTAGAAGTTGGTATCTAATGCCCACATAAAACTCACCGAGGATGAAAGCGTAGTTCGTAATCAGCAGTTTGTACATAATATTTTAATTATTCTCTTCCATGCTGGACTGGGAGTGATAGAAAAACATAGAATGTGCCAGCTGCATCTCCTCCCGGGCATGCTGTAAAAACCAGCTAAGGGATTCGAGGGTTTTAATGTATTGCAATTTAGGCGATGGGCTGACAACCTGTCACTATAGCAATACACATGACCATCTGAAAATAACCCTCAAAACTTGTCAGACATGGCGGAATGACCTTTCGGTCGTTTTCGCTCTGCCTACCCCGTTAGGGATAAAGGCGTGATTTTATGTATGTTTTTTATGTATTACTGCCCAGTGCCCTTTGGTTAGTAACCATACTAGCAGTTGTCCTTCGTGGAAGCCGGTGATCCGTAAACCGGCTTCCACCCCTCAGGGAGTCTGTCTTACAGACGGCCACGTGCCAACTGTTTACCTGGCTGATCAGAGTGATCAGATCAAAGTGAAACTCGCAGAAACATTTCTCGGAGTTGACATAATCAGTGTACAGTTGAACAACTAATATATAATAGACATGTGCAGATAGTTGCGTGGCCCAGTGCTAATATCATTATATTAATTTACAATTAATGTTATGTTTAAATAGTATTTGTGCTACTTTTGCTATTAATTATTTATTAATTATTTGCCGTGTTAAAAGTATAACTGCACTACAGTTTTACACATATTTTTAAATTTATATTTAAACAAATGTCCTGTGATAATAGTGAATCTTCTTTTATAAGCTTTAGGAGGCGTTATTAGCCTGAGAAAGTGTAATTATTGTAAGTATTATGCTTCTCATAATTATATAATGCATGTGTAGTTATGTTGTAAGTACCATTATTATGAATATAAAAGAATTTTAAAAATGAAAATGAGTGCTAATATCTTATCTAGTGAGATTTGCTTGGTGCTAATATTTGGTCAGTCTAAGAAAGTCACCTCATACTTATTAACGAAGGCACAACAAAACATGTGTTTCGAAACATGTCAGAGTTTCATAAGCACACACTTGTGAAGAAATTCAAAGGTTGTGTGTGAGGTCGACCAATCCGAACTGGGCCCACGTGGTCGTCTAAGGGCCGATCGCACTTACTTCAGGGTATGTTCATGCCCTTCGAATTCTATCGTACGTGTTTTTTATGAATCTGTGAAATGAAAACCAAAAATTTTCTGGTCCTACCTTCAGTAGTTCTAAAAAAAATCGTTTTTAAAGCCTATGACGACCGACCAATTTCTTCAAATCAATATGGTATTTGAAAAACTTTATCTAATCAATTTACCTCAAAATCAGGAAGCGCTGCCTTTTTGCTCCGTTTCCTCAGAGTCCCCAGATCAAACGGATACAAAAAAGGGGGTTACTAATGAATCGGACGATCCTTCGTTAGGATCTAAAGGTCTCCGTCCACTAATTCTGTGAGTCCCTTGATCACTGCCTTGATTGCCACAAAAAGACCTCCGTAATCAATTGAGGAGGTCCCGTCATGCTCAACGTTTTTCTGCCTCTAATTTGGTGGTGCATTTTCATATTGAAATACTCTTTGATGGATTTCTTATCCAAGCCAAGGAATATTTGCAAGCGCCGTTAAATTTCCCCTTTTCAAGAAAGTTTGACCAAATGAGATTTTTTGAATTTGGCATATTTTTTTTATTGCTATTTAAAAAAAAATAGTAGTCGGTGACCGCTCACTACTAATATGTAGTATGCTACATCATAGAATTTTCGTAATTATAGTTTTGCTACGATGTAGTACTTGCGTAGCTGTTTACTACGCCGTAGCACTTACGTAGTCATTAGTCAAGTCAGAGATAGCTACAACTACCTACTTTGTAACGTTTTTCTATGTCATTCACGTAATAAGCTCGTACTAAATCTAAATATAGACTGAGAATCAAACAAATAATAAAAACACAGTTTGTTCTAGTTTTAATTTCGCTGTACATTCAACTAATAACTCATAATATCTCATGTTATCGCATCTTGATTTAAAATATCTATCAAAAGGCTATCTCTATTCAATATAATTTACGTTCACCACAATTTATGACTGAACCGATTTTAGTTTTATTTGTTGTTTATTTATCGAGTGTCGCAGGCGTCGCGCGGCCGCAATGTGAGACGCTGACCGCGCTGTAATTGGTTTTATGTAAATACACCAGCCTCAGCCCGCCACCATAAAGCTTCGAAATCAGCGGTGCAGTTAGAATATAACTTGATTTGTTTTAACTTATTTATTTGACACATAAGAGAAAAGATAGGCCTTTGCCCAGCAGTGGGCCAGCTATATCAATAGGTTAGATAAGATAAGATAAGATTTGATATTGGATACTTCTGTATAAATTAAAATATTGTTGTTCATGTCGGCACAAGATGAAATATTTTATTTTATTTCTGATAGATTTTATATTTTTAGCTAGTAACACGCTGTTTACACCGAGATTTTTCATTTACCAAAGAAAAACCATAAAACTGAAAAAAAAGAAACTATGGAACATGAACGATGAAAAAAAAATTTGGTCATCCAATACAAAATGACTTTATAACAGCCGACACAATTTGTTTGGAAAATCATCGACTGATAGCTTTGTGAAATGATAACTCATTTATTTGTCACAGGAAACAACTTCTGATAAGTTACAGTATTGAATAAAATTGCAAATACAATTACAGATCAGATTTGGTTACAGTATTTATTTGACAAGCAAGGCACAAGGTTTTAGATAAATCTTTTATTTAATTTCTGGTATATTGAATAAATACTAATCTAATCTAACTTTGATTTCTCAATAGTATTTGACATTGTTATTGTTGACAAATATTTGTTGAATTTAGTTTGGAATTTCATTTGGATAGTATCTTTAATATTTGAGTAAAATGTGAAATCTATGATATCATCGAATCTGTAAATATAATATGATATGATTCCCATTTAATTATCATGATTAATATTTGGCTAAGCGGCAGTTGAGAGAAATTTAATAACGTAATTAGACTAATTAGGTATATTTAAAATTAAAACGAACACGTACCTCCCTGGAGGTATCACCGATTAGGAATAATTGGCCTGTTCTCATTTTTATTGGCAATAAGGTCTGATTGAAAAATATAATTTATTCTTATTTTATTCAGCAACAGGTAACTAGTACTTAAACTTACGTACGCGTTACAGGTATATATTATTGCTGCTTATTTAGTTTGAGTAGTTCGTTTCAATAAGAATATTATAGCGTTAAAAATATTATTTGAGTTCAATTTTGTATGTATACGGGGTGTAAGGGACAGCGTCCCGCATACTTATAGGGGTTGCTGAGTCAACGAAACTGAACAACTACCACCAGGTATTTTTTACAGAAAATGAAAAAAAAGAAAACTTTTTCATACAAAATGACCAGCTCGATCAGACAATCGCTGTCCCTTACACCCAGTATGATTTTCATCGCCATTTCCCAACAATAAAAATCGCCAAGTAAATAATCGTAATCAAAGTTTCTAATGGCTCAACCGACGGGCGGCTGGGCTCAATTCCGCAAGTAATATTTGAATTAAACCGGAGACGATTCAGCCCCGGGGTGTCCCCGAAATAGGGTATGTCCCCTAAATGGGCTGCGATACTTACGGTCGACCAACGATAGAGCGATTCACAGTTGATCGACAGAACTGTACGTCGAATCACTTGATAGCGAATTTATGCTAACCATTTGTATGAGACACCCATTTTTTCAAATGTCGACCTATGCTCGTTGGAAAAGTTGTTCAATTTCATGAGTAAATTCAGGCTCTAAAGTTTGGCAAGCAATTTTTTTAACACGATTTTAGATTTCTCAATCTTATGTTATATAATAGCGTGTGTCGATCAAAAATGATGTCAATCTTACGTATTCCGCTCTAGCGTTAGGTTCGATATGAAGTGATTCGTACAGTTCTGTCGGTCAACCGTGCATCGCTCTACCGTTGGTCGACCTCAAGTGTCGCCCTCCTCAAATAGGGTATGTCCCCGAAATGGGCTGCCGGCCTCAACACGGCAAGCGTTGTACGGGGTTAATTGATTTATGTACTACCAACGAAGCTTAATAGATCTGTTGCGTATTATAACAGTGCGAGATGAATTTCGGATTGGTAATTAAGATTTGGATTTGGTTTTGTTTGCGTTTTCGGAATAAGATTTTGTTATATTACTCCTTTATTGTTATATAGCAGACCCCAGAATTAGACTGGGAAAGGAGAAGAGAAGAAAAATTAAGGATTGAATATATTCGAATTCCAAGAGTTATGAAAAAAAATAGTTTGGGAAATCAATATATTAATTCTTATTGATTTTACAAAATCAAAAGTAAATAATAGTGATAATATGAAATTTTGTGTGATTAACTAAAAATAAAGTAATCTCATAAATACAAAAAATCATGAATTTTCCCGGGAGGATAAGAAGTGGTCACATCCTTTCACGTAACACGTTTCTTTCGCTTCAACTTTTTCATAGACGTTGGAAAGCTAATAGTACTCCTGTCGTAATATTTTTCAAAACTTCGAATATAATTACATAAGAACAATGCAAACAATGATATTTTAAACTTGAGGATATTTTCAGAGACACCTGCCGGCTGCTCGAAAGGTGCGAATTTTATCAAACCAAAACAATAAATAAATAAATAAGTAATCAAAGGTCTTAATTACCGAAACGCACAAAAGTAACCCGCGACTTATCGAAACCATTCTTCCATCGAACAAAAGATTAACAAAGAACTCACAACCTTAAAGAAAAAAAAACACCTTGCTAACGAAGATTTAGTTTAATTGCATTTGTAAATTAAGTAATGAAAGAGCAAAGTGGACGTGACGGGCATACCGAGTTAACTTAAGTAAACTTAAGTAGACGTCTTTAACTTGATCTCAAGGTGTTTCGAGAAAATGGCTGAACGGGGCTTTAGGAACTGACTGACGAATTGTGTGGGACTTCGTTGTAAAATAAATGGTTTAAAATCTTTGAGGGATGAAAAATAAGTATCAATCCAAAATAAATAAATTTCGAACGGCTAATTCTGTGAAAACTTCTTGAAATGGGTTGATGTTGTAATAGGTAACGTATTTTTTTGTAAATAATTTGAAACATGTTTACTACGAATATTGATTGAAAAAGAAAACCTCAATCCCTCAATTTTTATTTTGTAATTTTGGTCCGCATTAATCAACAAATAATATAAATCAACAACTCATCATCATCTCCCTAGCCTTATCCCGTATCTCACGGGGTCGGCTACCTAATATAGGGGATTGAACGAGAGTACTGGTTTTTACACAGAGCGACTGCCATCTGACCTCCGCAACCCAGAAGGGAAACCAGACCCAGTCCTAGATTAGGCTTTTGCCAGGTTAGTGGCCAACCCAGCTGCCAGAGTTTACAAGCCGCCAATGCTAAGCAATATGGCCTCTGACATCACAACTCTCATCTCATTTTGTTGAAGATTCTTCTCCTGGTTATCTTGTCCGTGTCTTTAGGTAAAAGGTTAAGGCAATGAGCTTCTTAAGTAATATAGGAAGGTAGTGCTGACGTGCGTAGATGTAGGTATACCTAGGTTATACTTATATGTAGGTACCTAATGTCTATTAGTATTTAATATTATAAATGCGAAAGTTTAAATGTTTAAATATTTGAATGTTTGTTACTCAAACACGTTCTAAGTATTCAACCACACTGGTCAGATCGGGATGCAATTTGGCACACCTATAAGTTAGGTCCTGGAGTAGGAAATGAGTAGGTCATAGACTCTATTCCTTTAATTTCCACAGCGGAAAATGTCATCCAAGTTTAAATATTGCTTCAATAAGAGACAGAGACAGACAGCAAAACATTCGCATTTGTAATATTAGTATAAATCAGTCGAATCTTTAACCAGTTATTTTTATATCGATATTGGGAACATCACTAAACTGTTAGTTATCAGAACTATGTTCATATTAGACACAACTATGCCGATATTAAAATTATTGACGACTATATAGCGGCGAGCGGTCACAGACAAAATATCTAAATGCGGTTGAGTATACCGTGGGTGGAATGCTCAGATATTGGCAGCAATTCGTAGTTGAAAAAATCACGACTGAACTAATATTAGTCTATACCTGTCATTTTCTATCATGAGAGAACAGAAAGGGACGGCAATAATTTTAGTCAAGATTTAGTTAAGTTGTACCCTCGACGAATCGATACCATTTTATAGATTAATACCGCAGGAATACGACTGTAAATAGTTTGCTATGTTATTCCGGTGTGACGTTAGAATACTCGATTTTTAACTTTAATAATATAGCTAAACAAGACTTCAAAAAATACCAGTTCATAAAAAATACTTTCAGTATTATATAGTTCTCCTTAAAACTAGATAGGAACTTTTTTTTTACTCTAGACATGGTCATGGATGACAGTGACAGAGGCGAAGACGCCGCAGTGATCTCACCCAGGCGATACCTGTTATGGCATTGGCACTCTCACGCACCGAATGAACACAGCAAGCTGCTTGGCTTCTTGCGGAGCCTACTACCACCGCTTTTTTAAGATCGTTCAGCCGAATGTAGGCATAGGATAGGCTAGCCCGGTTGTTTCCCGGAGCGAACCACTAGGAAGTAGATCACATATCCCACTCCAAACTAAATTGTTTCTAAACCATTTTATAACTTATTTTTCTGAGGCTAAAACCGATTAAAACCAAAGAAAGTTCTGCAACTACCCTTTGTTTAAAAAAATATGATCTAAGGTCATAAATATTTATGTATTTTTTTACGCCCGATCGCGACTCCTCGAGAATTTTACCCCATTGTCAGCGAGTAGGTAATTGTTTAAAAATGCGCGCCGCCCGCCAGATGTCGCTCGCAAAATATACAATAAGAACAGCAAAATATGCTGCGACCTTCGCTCTTAACATACATTATAGCTAGGGATGTACCGCCGCCACATTTTATTATAAAAACTATGATTTTTATTCGGGATTTTGTTTTATAATCCATTCTCTACCTGCTGAGGAGCGTTCAATTGTTATTTCATAGCTTTTTATCGATCATTGAGTCTATTCACTGTATTTTAAAGGTAAAAAACAGTGAATAGACAAACAAAAATAGGTAAATAGGTAAAAATAGGCGGTTCAAAAGTATGCCACCAGGGTTTATCGGCTACTTAGTTCGTCGACTCTAAACACCCACTCGATAAGAAAAAGAAGGGTAAAATAATCGGCTGGTACGTTCTGTTTTATTTTCATCAATCCCAGTCCAGCATGGATATCGCGTACCATATATTATAAATATCACATATAAGTTCTCTTCAAGTTAACGTGGTAACCGAATTCTGCCACTTCCAAGTTACCGTAATTAATAAACTTCCTCTGAATGCGGTCCCAGTTATCAGATTCCATTTCCCTATCAACGAAACAGATCTATCAGTTCTAACCAGTGCGTCAAAGCTTTGAATGAACGTGACCAAAAATGGAACTAACGCCGTCAACATGGCCGCCAACACAATCGAGAATATTCATGCTTTTTTTTATTCCTTCCATTAATAATTTACATAATTTTGATATAATTCCGATTATAAATACATTTGTCGGATGCGTTGTTGCGTTTCACAGATTTTAAAATCCCTCGCTTATTTTGCTGTTATTATTAATTAATTTAAGTAATTAAATACAAATAAAATTAACAAAAAAGCCTAATATAATGTTAGGACAATAAATATAATTAAAAAAA
This sequence comes from Scrobipalpa atriplicella, assembly GCA_029255725.1. NCBI lineage: Eukaryota > Metazoa > Arthropoda > Insecta > Lepidoptera > Gelechiidae > Scrobipalpa > Scrobipalpa atriplicella. The sequence goes on from JARACY010002079.1 coordinate 37,519, forward strand.
ACATTTAACTTCAAATCATTATAGGATTTCTCTATTTTTGGCAGATCTCCCAACATGCGGCGCCCCTGCTCACGTTCATTAAAACCCTTGACTTACTAGTCCTAACTGGCCGGATATAAACAGAGAATCGCATTGCAATTTGGCCAGCCGCAAAGCTGTTAATGGGTATGGCTGAGGCTTAAAGGGAATTTAGGTAAAGCTTAGCGGAATAGCCAGCCTAGTCGTTTGTTTGAGGTGTGGTTGTATGGTTGAGCTAGGAACTGATATTATTTAAACGTGAAAGTAAATGCCTGTTTTATTAGGTAACAAGGTTCAAGTAAGTTATAGTCTTTTTAAAACTCTCACAGGTTATCAACATTAGAATGATTAAAAACGTGACCACCCGAATTTCACTCACAAAAACTCACCCAGGGATCTAAAGGCACTGGTATTCTCACATATGTAAAGAATCTAACTGATGAGAATCAAATCTTGGAATTGAACATTACTATCCTTTTGATTACGGTGAATAAACCTGATGGATGAGCAATGTTTTCAGTCATATTTGATGTCTATTATAGGCGTAGCCATAGAAAAAAACGAACAAAGCAAATATAATTTTCTTTATACTAAAAAAAAACAAAATACCACAACACAATCCCTTCACTAGAGATCGTGACAGCGTAAATATGTATTCGTTCTTTCTCGAGAGGGTTGCTGGCCAGGAAAATGTACAAAATTGAATAAAAATATCGTTATGTAAACGAAATTAAATATCTTATGAGTAACATAGGAGAGTTTCGTAACGTTCTCCCACACTGATTCAACCGAAATAGCATTATTTCTAATAACCTCACAATTTTGCTAGCATTATGTGGATTATGATAAAAAAATAATATTATCTTTGTTATTGGATACAAGGAATTTGATAATGTTGTGATATTAGAATATGTGCCTTAGTTTGATCCTAACAATTTATGATTATTATACTATTATTTTCATATAATAATATTTATACGTTTTCCTTAAATCAAAACTACTTTTCCGGGAACATTTTCCATAGGTAAAAAATCATTGTAATTAGACAGAATTCATTTAAATTAGGTTTCGATCGGTTTGTTAGATTTTGAGTTTATTTATTACAAACTAAAGACCTACTGAGAAGATTTAATACCTACTTTAAAAGGCATAACCTTCTTGTTTCATAAACAATCAAAATAAATTAATTTAAATTTTTGTTACTTGATCATTTTATATGAAGTAATAAAAGATTTCTCCTTAAATGAAAATGGCGGTCTTAAGAATAAATTTTCCTGAAACGAGTCAAGTTCGAAGTTTAAATAGTAATGAATCTTTAAAAGGCCGGCCCAAATTAGTATTTATTTGTTTTTGGCACATAAAAATCCGAAGGCCCGCTCTTAGTAGCTGGTGGGAGGAAATTTATTTATGTTCATGGCTCATAGGCCGGTTTTTGGTAAGGGCCAAGATACAATTGATTTTTAGTCTTTTCGTAACCCGTTATGCTCTAATGTTACGAGTTTTGATAGGGCTGACATGTTCAAGTGTCCAAAACCTCGTTTGCATTTTTGGTGTCATACTTCTTGTATAAAAAAACTATTGTTACTATATTACAATTTTTTATTCAAACTGTGAATACGCCACGCAGGGTAAATGTTGGTGCGGTTGATATAATTTAATGTAAATGTCAAATTGTTTATTTAAAGAATAAAAATATTTGAAAATATAACTGCTGATGGTGCTGATATTCTAGCTAAAATCTCTCACACAGTTTTGTACACCAAAACATTAAGAAATACGGTTTACACGCGAAGGTTGTTTAGAGCTAAAGTTTTCGTGTACATCAATGAATATAAAAGGAGCTCAAGGCTAAGTCGGTACCATCTCACCTTATTTCACAGTGCTCTTCTGAAAGCCCTGTTTCACACCCCTTGGGGCATATTGAAATGATAATCTAGTTTGTTATTTTATACCGCGGAAAAAGGCGTATTCCCACGGGAAAAACTATTAAGCAGAATTAAGCCGAATTCGACACTATTCGGTTAGTTGTTGACCAATACTTTTCCTTATGGAAAAATAAATAGCATTTAGTACCTTTACTAAAGGAAAATAACGACGATTATATCGCGGGAAAATGGTGCATTACCACAAAAAAAAGTTAGAAGACTTTCCGTGATGAAACAAAAGGAGTTCAAGGCTAATTCGGTCCCTTCTCCCCATATTTCACAGCGCTGGTCTGAAAGCCCTGTTTCGCACCACTCGGGGCCTATTGAAATGATAATCTAGTTTGTTACAACCCTAAATTAGTTTTGCTTTGCGAACGACTCTGTCCCGGGAAATAAACATGTAACAGATTTTATTAAAGCTGAAATAGGCTTAAGCATATTAAATTTAAGCAAATAGTTACCAATTTCTTTTTTCAACAATGTTGGTTTTGATCACAGGTTTTGATGTACCTATTTATTGGACAGCTGCCTTCTCTGAAGGTGTACAATAATTATAACACTGCACTACATGCTTGGCGACTATGGTGACTACTACTCGATCTAATGAGAACCATGCTTACTAATGGTTTTAAAGCGGGTTATAGGTGCAGAGTGGTAACACAGAGTTGTGATAGTTCCCCTCGCGAACTTACACTGAAGCGTTTTCAACTTCCCATACAATTTAAAATATTAACGCCTGCTTCACGAATAAAATGTATTTTTTGTCTGTGGAATTTAATATTTTTCATTATGGCGTGTTTTATGAGTCGCGTTTATTGAATTCTCCCGCCGCGTTATTTTTGATTAAGCGTCGCAGCTCGCATTTGCAAAATTTTTAAAATTTCTACCGCGATTCGTTTCACCGGAATTGTTTCTTTTGTTTCACTTTTATATGTGTTTTTGACGATTCCTTTTTTAATGTAACTTCGTGGCGCGTTGCGTTCATATGAAAAATATTTGCATTTTTGTGGTTTTTAGGCTTCAGATAACCGCGTGTGTGTTTTTGGCTTCTTTGCTTTCATTTACATTACGTAATAAACCAGGCGATACAGGAGTTAGCTTGCGGCAATGTTTTGTTTGACAAAAATATTTTCTTTTTATGTCGTTGCTATTTATATGAAAAGATAATTGAGATTTGTCACGTAACGTATTGTGTATCAAAGCTACTGCAATAAAAATAAAGCGTCCTTCGTATTATTTATTTTCCTTAGCGGGAACACCAACAAAAACATCCAGTGGATCATTTCTCAAGGTCTGTCACCAAAAATACATTACCTACAATACAAACGGTCGGAATGTCAAAGGTCGCGGTAGGCGCTACAAATCCGTCAATGAAACGAGAAACAATCAATTATTGGCAGTGCCCAAACCGCTTTTGGAGGTGGCTTTCTGTAATAAACTAATGTATCTACCTAGAGAGGCAAATGTAGATCAGTTCTAACTGAAGTTCACTTCTTTCCTATATTCAATTACCATGGAACATAGCGTACCATTTATCATAACGTACCATACGTTTTTTTTGTCAATTTCGGTGTTCGTTTTTTAGTTTATAGTTATGTTTTCATATCCACCCTTTACTATGGGAGTAAAATTAGTATTTTTATGATCATCATCATCATCATCAGCCTATAATCATACTGAAGGGCACGAGCCTACCCTGGGGGTCTATTCAGCTCTGGCGCGTCGAGCGCCTTATCTTGACTTTGACAGAACTTTGTATGGAAGACGTCATCACTCGACGCTGCCAAATTTTTCGCTTTGTTTGTAAACAAACAGATGTCAAGTTGCGTATGATAAGGTACGACCACGCTTTAAATTCGCGTGGTGAAAAAAGGAATAGAGCGTTCGGGTCTTAGTCGACCACGTGGGCCCAGGGATTGGTCGACTTCACATTTATCTATTTTAAAAACAAAAATCTAATTAGTTTGGAGCTCCACTGAGTACTTTGTTCTAAGGAAAGCCTCTATTCTGGTGATAGGTCTTTGCTAGTGCGCAATCGATGGAGCAGAGTAAGATAAGGAACTACATCTGGGCCCCGCTGGGTTCTGTAGCCTGATTGATGGATCGTTCCCCCCTCCTCTTCACACCGCCCTTGAGTTAGAGATGGGAGTTACGTAGTTGATTATGACTCTGGGTTTCTGATTGATTCAATATGGAAGGTCGAAACCCAAGTTTCTAAAAAAAGAGTTGATTATAGTTGTCACTTCATCATCATCATCAGCCACAACAGTCACTTACTAAACCTAATGTGCAGGTGCACGGAAACACCTACGACGCTAATTCATCATGATTACCTACTGTTTGCGCTTACGGGGTGTAAGGGACAGCTTTGCGCGAACTGAAAGAGGTGGCTCAGTATACGACACTGAACAGCTAAACGTAATTATTTCAGGAAATGAAAAAAAAAAATGGTTTTCCCATGAAAAACTACCACCTTGATCGAATTTATAAGGGGAAGCCATTTTTTTTTTGCGGGAAGCTGCCCCTTGCACCCGGTATGAGCATACGATGATACATTTGCAGAATTTTTCCGTCTCGTTTTGTGTATGACCGAATAGCGTTCCACGTGCTTAGATGATCCACGACCCTAGGATACCAGTTATTACTAAAACTCTCCCTTTATTTATTTAAATTGCGTCTACAATAAAAAGTAGTCTAGCTCATTGCTATTTAACTAATGATCTAATCAGCATATTTGTTTGTGTAATTTCCCAAGTCTCCCATCACTACGTTTACCGCGTCACCGGCATAATCCAAGGCTTTCGACACGAATTTGTCAAATAGAAACGACACCTTCGGGACTGCCGCCAAGTCGACAAAGAAGGAAAATATTCCCACTCTTAAAAGTAGGCGTCCTGCGTTCAGCGTATGGGCTTGTACACAAAACTGCTGTGAAATGCGATGCGGATTCGCAACGCAGAAACCTGCGATGCGCATTGTTGCGATGCAATTTTGTGCGACAAGGCGTCGAAGTAGCAGGAACGAGCGATGCGAAAACAATCGCAAGTTCTCGTGATGCGTCGTGCGAGCTCGTAGATTTTTACGAGTGACGTCGCATCGCAATCTTGTGTACAAGGCCTAACATCGCAAATTCGCAATGTGAAGAGAATTATTTAACGTTAGCTGACGCTTTCTCTACGCAATGTTCTGAGTAGAGCCTTACACTGTGAGAGCAGCTCATGTTCCGAGATTTACCGCTCTGCGCAATATACCTAAAATGCAGAATTCTGGACGTGTAACGTGCAAACGCTTTCTGTCTGTTGAAACTCTTAGGGTAACAACACAACAACAGCAACACACTAACGTAACGTTCAACGCCGAAGGTTCCGTTCAACACGCTGTAAATGCTTTTTGCATTGTCTACTACACACCTGTGCAAGGTTCGGTGCTAAGTAGCGTCGAACCTTCGCACCAGCCGATCCTTTCGCGAGTACGCACTATCCCTAACACCCTGTATTACCATAACTCCTTGGTGACATATTATTGACTGTCATTTAGCGCGCCGAAAATGACACCGAAGCTGACTGTTCGGTCGGCGGGATTGGAGTGTCGTATTCGTTTACAGGCGAAGATTTGGCCAAAAACATTTGTTTTTTCGCTGCCCACAAGATTTCAACAAAAACACACTGTTAATTTTATCCTAAACCTATACTTAGGGCCGTATTTATAATCAGCTCTCAAGATTGACAGCGAGTTTGAGTTCGTATCAGAAACGTCATTCCAATACAAAATGACCTGTCAAATCCGCACTCAATATTGCTCTAAATCTTGAGATGGTTTTATAAATACTAGCAATAAGAACTATCTATAATTCTATAGTTTGACAATAAAAATAATGGAAAATGTTTCTATTTTGAGATTTTTCTACGAAAAGGTCGGCGCGCGTTAATATATTTCCAGGATTAAATTGGGTATGATTTGGTTTTTATCAATAAAACATCGGCCTACGTCATTCCTAATGCGAGCAGGCTTTGTACCGCGTTATTCTATTACTTGCTACACGGTTAGCGTTCGTAAGGGTTCGAGCGCTTTATATCATACGATTCCGGGACAATTTTCACTGCCAAATAAAAGTGTTTACACTTTTTGTTCAGGAAGAGTTGGTGCCAGACCTTGGGATCCATGGTGAAAAACCCGGTTTGCTCTACCACTACATGTGTGAAGTGCGTTTCTATAAGCAAACAGGTATGCTTGTTTAGTTAAGAGAATTCCTTGTGGTGTCGAAACATATATCGCCATCCCATTTTATTCCGTTAGTGTCCAAAACTAACTAATTATCTCGGAAGCGGGTCAAAATTAGCGAGTACATAATGTCTATTCTACCAACTGGACTATGTACTTAGTAGACTACTGTTGCAGCAGAACTTTTTTTTTTATAGGTACTTAGAAATGTTATCAAAATCCAGTGTTGGTCAAGCATTGGAACAATTTTTCTTCTATAATTGCTAAATTTATAAATAAAAACAGTTCTGTACGTTGGTGGGTAGGTTTATATGTAATAAGTTCGGCGGACGATTCTCTCCCTACCAGATCGCAGTCGCCACCGTCGCTTATAAAACCCCCTACAGGAAATACCTTGCCGATGCCATGCCGACATGAATTGATAGAATTGACAGATGATACGCAGAGGGAATAAACAAGGAAAGAAAGTTCCATTCCGTGCACGGTAAGGGTTTCAAACTGCCGCTGACATGCTTTGCCCATACAAATCTTCACTAATATTGTAAAAAAGAAAATGTTTGTTTCTTTGTTTGTAATCGATCACTCTTTTAGTGACATGTGAACGAAATACCCAATGGACTCTGACATGATATCACAGAATGGCGTATCATTTGAACTATCTCAGTTTACTCAAAATAATGAAATTGAATTATTGAATTGAAATATAGTGACTAATAGCACTATATTTCAATTTCTCTACATTCTTTAAAAACATTTGTACCTGTAAAAATGTAGGCTTTTCGTTTTCTATTTAAAGGAAAACATTAATTTTATTTATATTTGGAACAGGTAAATTATTTCTAGGACAAAAATACTTAGCTACATATCTTTTATCTTGCAAGTATAGTCAAACTAATTTGATTAACCATTGCAGTCTCTGACGTGGCTTTCCCATGCAGGGAATTAATTACCCGGGCGACATGCAGTGACAACTATAACTGGGTAAAACGGGACAAGCCGGGGCAAGAAGGGGCAAGACGGAGCAGATGGGGCAAATTAATCAAGGTCGGGGTTGCAAGGGTCACTTAACACGTTAGTCGAGTTAGGATGTTGTAGGGTGGGTGGGAAATCTGCGGAAGGAAATCATGTATGTATCTGGAGTAACCAAATGTAGCTCTAAATGTGGTTCACACGTATGAAATAAGTCTCAAAGTTTCTCATACTCGTATAATAATTCCTCTAAGTACTTACTCGTAAAAAACAAGCTATATTGCAATTTCTTTTGCTCTATGTTTTATTCTGTAAATATTGTTAGCTTTGCAACCAGGAAGCCAGATAATATAAGTGTGATTAAAGAAAGTGCAAAAACAAATAGCATAGAAAGATACATGTTTTTTAGAAGCCTGTTTTTTATGAAACTACATATGAAAGATATTTTCTTTATTTGTTTTTCAACTTTTTCCCATATCAATCGCTCATCACAAATGGATTTCCAGGCAAATTGATTTCTCACGATCTATTTACAGGTATTTTTTCAGTGTCTTCTTTGTGAGAACACCTTTTAATAATAAATGTTCATTTTGAAGTTCAATTTTGAAGTTTGATAATAGATGTTTCAGAGAAGTTTGATGTTTTTAGTTTCTTTAAACATGCGAGACTGCACAAATTAATGGTGCCCATTTTAGAAATTTGGCAACCTCCACATTGCTATACCTACATTTCATTTAGCTTTCTATGAAACCGTTAGCAGCAATCATTGATTCTGTGTGAACAACCATTTCAGTTCAGATTAGACTAGAACCAACAAAAAAGAACAGTTTGGTACCAAAAAATCTACCCTCTTTCAACCACGCTCAAATTACATTACCATCTTTCCCAGAATGCTAAAATCCATCACATTACAGTCGCCCATCGTGTATAATGCTTACACGAGTCGATGAGAGTTTCGAAGGTACGCAGAACAGGTATCCCCTGGGCCTAGTTGAACGTATGAGGGATAGGGCATGAGGTGGCCGGATGTACATTGACCTACGAAAGGAATTTATACCTTATGGAGTTGGTAGATACAAAGATGTTTGACTGTTGACGGTAATTTCAAAATGGACTCTGTAAACTCGGACAGTCTGTATATCTGTAATACAATGGTGAATGGACTGACAGGTTGACAGCTTATTGCTAGAAGAACACACCAAAAGCATTAAAGCGAACGACAGATATATCGAAGCGATGATAGCTAACTATAGTGGCGACGCTCTGAACTAAACAGATATCTCGGTCGCACTGTAGTTAGTTTTTTCGCCATTTTCATTATAAAACCGCCATTTTCTCCATAATATGGTAATAAATACTCGACTCCAAGAAAAAGTACGCTCTCAAAAAATAGAAATCCTGTTAACTGATTTGAATGGGAATATCAACAGAAGAGAAAACAATATAAAAAAGGATTTCTAGATGTTTAGGAGCTTATTGTAAAGGAGATTGTATGTGTTTAGTTGAATCGCGCGCACCTCGGTCCCGCCGGCTCAATCTGTTCGCCGGACAAGGGTACTCCTCTGACGGAGGGCTAAGCCTCCAAAAACAAATTGGGTAACTTATATTTCGGGGAAAAATTTGCCAGACGCGGCGTATGGAAATTTCGCAGGTATATTGTGATGTAGTGTAACGGTAGATGTGATGATATGCAGGCGATCTTTTTTTAACAAATACCCTATGTAGGCATAAAATTTGTACTTGTGTACTAAAAAAATAATTAAATTCTACCTGAGAGATACTTATAATAACCGGGGATAGAAGTGGATTGTAATGGCTGATTTTAGTAAAATTTCATAAGTCGTACAATAGCACATCTGGTTTATTGAAATCGTTCGATATAATGGTATTATGGAGGGATAAGTGGGGATTTAATTTTACCTAACGTTAGGGATCGTAAATAGATTGTTAAATTCTAGCTGAAATATATATTTCGGTAGTATATCATGTATGATGCTGAATTTGACTATTAATATCGTCGCATTGATTATCTTTCGTGCAAGCAGAGCCAGAAATGCAATGCCAAACAGCCTTCGCCACGCTCTGCCTACAGATCAGTGTATCGCTACCTTAATAATTGTTCGCCAACAGAGAGTACGGCACATTGTGTAGTGGACAGCACCCCTGGAATTTTTAATCTGTGCCCTCACTTCATGCTGCCGAAATTGGAACTTTCTGAACGATAAACTGCGCTACACGACACTTTCTTTTTGTCTCCGAGGTGGTCTTGGCTTCGTTGGATTTTAACGTTGTGTCCTAATACGTTTTAAGTTTTACAGGAATTTTGGATTTTTCAGTTTAATCCAGTATGTAGTTGTGGTGGCTACTGCACCCGAAATAAAAAAAACCTTACAAGATTATTTTAAAGTAAAAGCCAAGGATTGAGCATTGATGTAGTGACAGGTTGTTGTTTTATCTCTAGATACCCAAAGGAATCGGTATAGGTATTGATTCATGCATTAACAGTATGCCTGGGAAGAGAAAGCAGCTTCTATAAAAAAAAATACGCTCTCTTTCGAAAAGGGCGTAACACCGTATGCCTGGAAGGAAAAAGCAACTTCTACAGGTACCTATTTTTTGCGCTCTATTTCGTAAACAGCCAGCGTACCTAATTCGATTTTATTATAATATTTTTATTAGGTTAATAGGTCAACTTGCTACTTTCCCCCGTTGACACAAAGTTAATAGAAAATCTGCTCGTCTTTTAATATAGAGTTAATTTCAGTAAGGAACAGTTTTCAACGCGACAGCGTGCAACACGATTCAATTAAACAACTTTAAGAAAAATAAAG